>CM067327.1:20082500-20365000 GCA_034376525.1 Nicotiana benthamiana | reverse complement strand
TGAAAATTAGTAGATGAGCTACAAATTCTGCGATAGACTTTTTTAATGTTATCCTATCAATACAACTCCTTAACATCATGATACATCTTTGTCGAGCCGAGATGGATGGAATATCGGGATTGATGAATCTCAATCATAATCTTCTCTCACAACCCTGCCACATTAGGCATATATAATCGACCTTGCTCTCTCAGTGCCCTATCTTCTCCGATCTCAAAAGCCTTAATCTTACGTTGGTGAATTCCCTATCTCAATATTACTACGGTATGATCTTCATATTTCCGTGTTTTTACCTCCGCTACTAAATATGGTTTTGTTGTATTCTGTACAATAATACCTCTACCATTAGATTTTAACAATATGATTCTTATACTGGCCAGCTAATGAATCGCTTTGTCAACCCTTGTCTACCTGTCTCAATGTGTACTAAGCTTCCCATTGACTTACAGCTGAGAGAGTTTACCACAACATTGGCTTTATCGGGATGGTATAATATCTCGACGTTGTAATCTTTCAGTAATTCAATCCACCTATGTTGTCTCAAATTCAACTTCTTCTACTTGAAGATGTATTATAAACTCTTTTGATATATGTAGACGTCAACATGGACGCCATATAAGTAGTGCTGTCATATCTTCAAAGCATATATTACTGTAGCCAATTCCAAATCATGAGTTAGGTGATTATTTTCATGTTTCTTCAATTGTCTTGATGCATAAGCAATCATCTTCACATATTGCATTAAACCGCTCCTCAAACCTATGCATGAGGCATCATAACATACCACATCACCTTCTGTTCCTTCTAGGAGAGTGAGTACTATATCAATCGATTCTTTTGCTCCTGAAAACTATGTTCAGAGGCATTAGACCACTGGAACTTGGTAGATTTTTGTGTTAACTTAGTCAACGGTACTGATATAGAGGAAACCCTTCTACAAATCACATATAATATCCTGCTAGCCCAAGGAGGCTGCAGACTTCTAACGGTGTTATAAGTCTTGGACAAGTCTTTACTTGATCGATCTTCTGAGCATCGACATTAATACCCTCGTTAGATATCACATGGATAAGGAATGCTACTGAGGTTGGCCAGAACTCACATTAGGAGAGCTTAGCATATAACTTACGATCCTGAAGGGTCTGTAATACTATCCGCAAGTGGCCGCATGTTCTGCCTTCGAACGAGAATACACCAGAATGTCAACAATGAATATGATCAAGAACACGTCAGGGTCTGAAAACACTATTCATGAGATCCATAAAAGCTGTTAGGACATTTGTTAGCCCGAACAATATCATCAAGAACTCAAGGTTCCCATATCTTGTTCTGAAGGTCGTCTTTCGAATATCCTTCTCATTAACCATCACCTTGTGATACCCTAAAAGTAAGTCAATATTGGAAAAATACTTGGCACCATAGAGTTGGTCAAATAGGCCATCAAACCATAGAAGTAGATACTTGCTATTTGTAGTAACCTTATTCAACTGTCGATAATCGATAAAAATCCTTAATGACCTGTCTTTCTTCCGCAAGAACAAGACTAGCATGCCTTCAACTCGCGCAACTCTGTTAGGGCCATCTTGTATGGAGGGATAGAGATCCGTTGAGTGTCGGGCAACAAATCAATGCTAAACTCAATCTCCCATTCAGTAGAAAGGCATGGGAATCATCTAGAAAATGTCTAGAAATTCATTGACATGGGGATTGATTGTAGAGTAGTCGGCTTCGCCTTCGCATCCCTAACACAAACGAGATGATAAATATAATCTTTTGAGATCATCTTCTTTGCCTTAATATAGGAAATAAACCTACCTTTCGGCATAGAAATGTTCCTCTCCCATTCAATGACGGGTTCACCAGGAAACTGAAACCTTACCATCTTCATACAAAAATCAACATTTGCATAGAGGCCAACCAGTCTATTCCCATTATCACATCGAAATCAACAATTTCTAACTCAAATAGATTCATCCAGGTTTGGCGAATACAAAATATTGTTGTGCAACTAATATATACCCTTCTAGCAATCACATAAAGGGTGCAACATATGATAATGTAGATCTCTCATCAATTAGCGCATATACATCATAAGAAAACACATATAATATTCCTGTAACAACATCCAGAGATGACTCGAGATCATGTCGACCTACTAGATCACAAGTTTGATTTTGAGTATCGCTCAAAATCGGCACTGCACCTCTACCTCTACCACGACCTGTCAAAAGTGTGCTGGAGATCAAACTGATGAGGAAGAACTAGACAGAAATCCAGTCAGCTGATCTCTACCACCACCTCCTCTATTAGAACAATCCCACATCATTTGGCCAGGCTATCCATAAGCAAAGCATGTATCGGAACCTCAAAGGCATAGTCCAAACTGGGCCTTACCACATTAATCACGACGAGGTGTTGGAGGTCTATTATGGCTAGCATCCCTATGATATTGCAAGCATGATGCCCACAAACTATGACCTGGACCAAAATAAATAGATCGATCATACAAGGCCTCTAAAACTGTGGAGGAGCACTACTACAGGTGGAGTCGAACTCCTCGAAGACTAGGGCCTGATACTTCCTCTGAAGTCACTAGAATACCTTGTGAATCTCGCCCTCTTATGCTGGCCCCTATCATGTTCCCTATCTGCCCTTTGCTGGTGCTTACAAACCTCTAGTGTCTGGGCATAAGCCTGAACACGGGAAATATCCATGCCCTCCACCAAGGAGGCTATCGTGCACTTATTTATCAGATATAGTCCCAACTCATTCACAAATAGATGCACCCTACTTCTCATCTCGGCCACCATATGGGGGGTCGAATATTCAAGAACTTATCAGCTCTAGCTCGTCGTATCTCAATTGCAAGTAGTGACGAAGAAAGGACCTATAAAATTCCTTCCACACAGCTGGAAGAGCATTCAAACCTCTGGATCTCTCCTAATTATAATACCGGAAACTGATAAATCACGTACCCGATAAGAAGCTAACTCTACTGCCTCAGTATCAGTGGTGCGCATAACCCGAAATGTACGATGAGCCTGAGCAACAAAAGTCTGTGGGTTCTCCTTGGGGTCTGATCCGGTAAACACTAGAGATTCTAGATTAAAAAGATTACAAACTTTCGCACTAACTAGTTTATCAGTAGCACTTGCATTCTGCCTCTGAGCCGGAACATCTATCGATCTAGTCAAAACGGCATCGCACTATGCATATCATGGACTATAGTGCCAGACGCAAGAACTGGCGTTGTTGGACTCCTCTTAATATCCTCTGGAGGAGACAAAATAGATGAGGTATAAGACGGAATCTCACTCTGAGCCTCATTTCAGTCTACTCTGGCTGGAAGCACCTGACTAGTACCCTCTCCCACATTTGTATCAAGCCGTCTAGTAATCACTTGCTTCCAAGTTGAAGGTATCGCTGAAAGAAAACAAGGTGAATATTATATATGAGCCCTTATTACTCAACTCTACGCACGATCAATATTCAGCAAGAAGGTAACAACCCTAGATATCATGTAGCCTTCTAATTATAAATGTGGCACGCTACACATCAATAATCAAGACTCTACTAGACACGACTCATATACAACCCCTAGGAAAGATTTCTTGTGATATCAAGTTTGTCACGACCCAAATGGAGGGCTATGGCTGGCACCCGGGCCATACCTGTCGAGCACTAACGTACACTTTACCTAACATTTCTTATTATCTATAACGGTTGACGAAATCAACATAAATGGTAGACATGAATTATGAACAACCAACAATGATAGATAATGGAATGAACAAATATAACATGAGATGACATGGCTGTCATGAAGCTATAGATAGGGTACGAGCTGACAAGTTGCCATAAGAGACTATACAACAAAAATTAGCCGACAAGGCAATGCAAATGATACATGAGTCGACACACTTTATGCACCTCTAAAGGAACATAATTTCCACAAAACAATGCTAGAACAGAGCCTCAATATACCTATAATATCTATAAGAAAATTGCATACCAAGACAATGGCAAGTTCGGAGAAAGGATTCGCCAATAACTACTGAACCGGGCAGCCTACTATGGTGGAGGAAGGTGCGTTTGCCCATCTATCAGGACATGTAGCGTCTATAAATAAAAGGGGCATCAGTACGAATAAAGTACCGAGTATGTAAGGCAAGAAAGCATAAATAAGAACAATATTGTAAGCAGGGATAGAGAATATACAACATGTAACATCTTAGTACCTCTGAGGGAGACTTATATGAAAGCATGATATATATATATATATACACACACACACACACTCTCTCTCTCTCTCTCTCTCTCTCTCTCTCTCTCTCTTTTCATAATATGCGCTTCTGTGGGCATCATCATCATCATATTGTACCCAGCCATAATAGCCTCGAAAAATGTACCCGACCATTATAAGACTCTGTAGAATCGTACCAGACCACGTGGAGCTCGGTAAAACCCAACTGATCAGTGGTTTCACAATAGGTGTCGTACCTGGACGACTATGCACAACTTGGTAGAGCAAAATAGGTACATATATAATGCATGTTGGACTCGTTGGAATCATATTCTGAACCTTTTGGAGTGGCGTAATGCTAGTAACCTCCATACACGTTATTAGGACTAACTCTTCGTCATAGATCTTATAAGAATCAGGAAGTACCAGCAACATTGATAACATAAGAGTAAGAGAATTAATATCAACATCAATCATTCCATAAGAGGGAAAAAATATAAGTACTGCTAACTTCTAAGAGTGGAGTATCTATAGAAGCTCGTTCATTATATTATGTACAATCAGAGTCGTGCAAAAGAAGAAAAGGGATAACCTCACTACCTTGTATATACTTCCCAACCTCAAGCTATGCAAATGTCACGACTCCTCAGTTTGCAATAAGAGAAATGATACTATGTTATCATTTAAGCGTCACAACTATAATATATCGACCACAACCTTTTTTACGATGGAACAGAGAGCACCTTCCTTATTTATATGACTTCTCACAAGTTAAAAAAATCGCTAAATAGCCCAAAAAACATCAATAATAATCGTATTACGCCTCCCAAAATAGCCCACCAACCAATAACATTACTAACAAGCCTTTCAATAGACATATCACAAGTTCTAGCTTCAACGACTTAGCCGCAGTTTGGATAATCTTAAATGCATCTAGAGTAAGAGGTTACTTACCTTTAAACAGATTGAACAACTCTATTTTGACTTTAATTCACCATAAAATACCCTTTCAATGCTTCCACAAGAACAAGAAGCAAAACTAGCGATCATTCGGGTTTTTTCGGCACTAGAATCACTTTGGAAGACTTGAAATAACCTAGGGCTGATATTAAAAACATGAAAGAGTATTTTAAAGAAATTAAACTACTTAAAACAACCTCCTACACGAGATGGAACCACACAAAATCAGCAACAAGAAGAACAAGAAACTCATTAGTGCCACATGATTTTTGACACTTGATTTGTGTTGTTTGCCCTTTGTTTGGGTCTTGGATCATGAAATAAACTTGAAAGAGTATTAGGTGTCTAAGGTATAAAGAGAGTGAAACGAATGAGTTAAAATGGGCTTAAGGCGTCTCGTATATATCAATATATCTCAACTGCCTATGTGGGTCACATAGAGAGCTGCTTGCGTTGTCTCGCAAAACGCAAATATCTCTCTACTCCTATGTCGCATCGACGAACGATTTAATGCATTGGAAACTAGACTAATAGTTCTTCAATTTGATGGATATATCACTCCATAATCCAAGTAAATTGGGAGAAAAGCCTGGTAACATTTGACCTAGAGTTTAAGTAAAATTATAAACGTAAGTTGCGACAACTTTTATCGACTTTTATTTCATAACTCGTTTGACTTCAAGACTTATGATATTGATATTATATGAATAAAATACGATCTCCTGAGCATATTAAGCACCGAAAATACAGGTTATAACATCCTTAATTCATTTTAACTTCTAATACTTGTTAACCACTCTTATACACCCTCGTATCATATAAGACCAATAGAATTGACTTCTTATCATCTCAAAGATAATGTTTTTTCAAATTTATGTCGACTAACTTACGGCGTGATCTCACGTACTCAAATATAGGTTGTAACAAAATAATAGGATGATCTTCTATCTTAAAGTTTTGTTCTAAATATAAATGTTAGACTTGGTGATGCATGCATAATTTAATATGGGATGTAAAGTTAGATGGTTTGTTCAATGGAAATTTAATATATCAGATATGGTCACGTGACTTATGAATATTAGCAGTGGCATAAAATTCAATATATTGTATATAAATATTGAAATAATAATGATTTATAGTGAGACGGTCGTAAAATCCTAAACTATCAATACCGTGTAGAGAGTTTTGGAGAAGTTAATTGGTTTGAAGCTTCTCATTAAAATATATTGCTTACAAAGGTATATATAGAGTATAGGGAAATCAAAACCTACCAATTATAGGATTGTACAATAATGAAGGAAAAATAAAACCTACCAACTATAGGATTGTACAATTAATTAGAGAATATTCTACCAATAATAAAAAGATACACAAAAGATATTTACAATATTTCCTAATACGCCCCCTCAAGATGGAGGGCCGGAGGACACACCAATCTTGGACATCAACAGAGGAAGCCGAGGACTGCCGGTTAGGGTAGCGGCCATGGAGCGCGAGGAAGAGGAGACCCTGATCGACGTCGAGAGAGAGGCTGTCGGTTAGTGCAGCGGTGGCACGGTAAGATGCCGGAGAAAAGGCGCTAAGAGAGAGGGCTGCCGGTTAGTGCAGCGGCGGCGCAGCAAGAAGCCGGAGAGGACCGTGAAGGTCGGCGGCTGATATTCTTTGCCAGAGAGGGGCGGCAAGATGCCGGAGAGGGACGCCGGAGAGGGCTGCCGATTAGTGCAGCGGCGGCGGCGACGGGCTCCGATGAGAGGAGCTATGGCGGCGGCGGGTAGTATGTAGTTAGGATTTGTTTGGCGATAAGCCACTGGCGTCTGATACCATGTAGAGAGTTTTGGAGAAGTTAATTGGTTTGAGGCTTCTCATTAAAATATATTGCTTACAAAGGTATATATAGAGTATAGGGAAATCAAAACCTACCAACTATAAGATTGTACAATAATGAAGGAAAATCAAAACCTACCAACTATAGGATTGTACAATTAATGAGAGAATATTCTACCAATAATAAAAAGATGCACAAAAGATATTTACAATATTTCCTAATATACCGGGGGTAATTCGTTTAAGTTCAGGGATATACCATGAGATTATCTATCTCAATTATTATATGAGATTAGTTAATACCATCATTGTGGTATAAATTTATATCGATATTAGTTTAATATTCACAAATAAATATAATCCCAGATTCTATATTGGAACTAATATTCTTACGAGCAAATTATGTTATATACCCATAAAGGATAAAATATTTACCCGTATCAACCCATGTTGATTTCTATTACATTCTATATTTATGCGGCACATTTATTTTACCCGCTCAATTCATTCTTACTTTGCCATTGCTTAGCATGAAACTTCATTTATAAAAATATATGAACTTGGAGAGCAAAAAATACAATAACAATAATAATAATAATAATAATAATAATAATAATAATAATAATAATAATAATAATAATAATAATAATATTATTATTATTATTATTATTTGAAGATTTATTATTTGATTTGATGTGAGTGCTATGAAAATATCGCTTATAGTATCTTCGAGTAAGCTTCCTAGATCTAAATTTTTATGTGTATTTAAATATTCACCATTGTTCGGCTTGAAGCTCAATTTTATTTTTGAGGATTTCTTGTTTGATTCAAAGTGGGTGTTGTTAAATGTTGCTTATAGTACCTTTTGAAAGTTTATACTGAAATTTGATATGTTTGGAGCTGATTTGAGGTGATTGAGATCGAAATTTTTAGTTGAAAATTGAAGAACATAGCTACAATATACCGCTACAGTATACATTATATTGTAGGAGTATATAGCTATACTGCAACACTACACTATTATAGTTTACAAAATAGTATACTAATATACTATAGGAGTATATAGTTATACTGCAATAGTATACAATATATTGCTATGTTATACTATAATAATATGCAAGATACTGTAACAATATGCTGTAATAGTATATAATACACTATAATAATATGCTTATTACCCGTAAATTTACTTGCCTTTTCTCTTTTAATTTGTTTTGAACTTTTACCCAGCGTGAGGGGCAAATTAAAAATGCAAATTATATATATATATATATATATATATATATATATATATATATATATATATATATATATATATATATATATATATATATATATATATATATATATATATATATATATATATATATATATATATATATATATATAACGACTCCAATTACCGGTCGTGATGGCGCCTATCACATTAGCAGGAAAGCCGGCATAAACCATAACCACAACCCATTTGCTATTAACATAAAGCCATTTCTAGCACCAAGTTTTAAATGCAGAATTCTTTATAAGTATCATAATGACAGAAATATGTGGAAAATCGAAACAACAAATACTACACAGCCCCAATAATCTGGTGTCATGAGTCTAGAGCCTCTAATACATAACTGAACATCTAGTACATCAAGTCTAAAAAATGCGATAAATAAACTAGATAGAGAGGAGAAGATAGGACTGCAGACGCCATGCAACTACCTCGTAATCTCCGTCAAATACTGAATTAGTAGAAAGCCCTCACTCTACCCCTCGGGCACCTAGATTTGCACACAAGGTGCAGAGAGTAACGTGAGTATGCCAACTCAGTAAGTAACGAAAGTAAATAATAGACTGAAAGCAATGACGAGCAGTTAAAAACATTTAATTGAAAATAACAACATGATTATAGCTCAACTTTACAGTTTAAAACAAGTTTCATCAAAAGATCTACACTTTCAGTTTAAAACATGAAATGATAGACTTAGTAGTGATTTCCAACATAGGCTTAGTTTTAAAGGAAGAGTGAAACAGTGAAAACAACATAGCAAAGCCTCTCGGACAAAGAATCACTCAGAATACGGCCCCTTCGGCAGCCTCTCAATCACCCGTGACTCAACTCTCGTCACACAGTACTTACTCTCAGCACTCGCCTCATTTATAATCTCATAATATTAGAATCATAATAACCGATGCGGTGCGCAACCCGATTTATATATTTATCGTCGACTACGTTCATTGGGGGTGTGCAGACTCCGGAGGGGCTCCTACAGTCCAAACGTCATATCGTTGCGGCGTGCAACCCGATCCAATATATATATATATATATATATATATATATATATATATATATATCGTCGACTACGCTCACTAGGGGTGTGCAGACTCCGGAGGCGCTCCTACAGCCCAAGCGTCATATCGTTGCAGCGTGCAACCCCATCCATAATATATACATATAATCTCCTCACCATAAGGTCCTCAACCTCTCTCAGCTATTAGCCTCACAGCCTCTTGGGAACCACAAGAGAAATTAGGGAACACAGCCCAAACAGTCCTCACAATAGGAGTAGAATGATGAAACCAGTTTAAACATGTAACAGGTAAAAACATGACTGAGGATATATTTTTATACAAGTAAAGAATGAGAAAAGTTAAATGCCCCTAAGGTTTTCTACAGATCGGCACGAGGCCCCAAGTATGGCATAAAGCCCATAATACAGTATAAGAATCCAAACTCCAGAATAATATAATATTTTTTAAATAAAATATGTGGCTTAATAACCGCTACAGGACGGACCAAGTCACAATCCCTACCGGTGCATGCCCACACGCTCGTCATCTAACATGCGCGCAACCGCATTTATCAAGTCGAGCCAAATACAGGGGTTTGTATCCTCAGTTCCAAATTTACAATGGTTACTTACCTCAAACCAGTAAAAATACTACTCTGCGACGCCTTTGCCTCTCGAATCGGCCTCCACTCGCATCAAATTTAGTCAAAATTAGAACGAATCCATCACAATATGCCAAGGGAACAAAGCCTAAGCGAAAACAATACAAAAATACCAAAAATTCCGAAATTAGCAAAACCCAAGCCTTGGGCCCACTTCTCAAAACTCATTAATTTTTACATCAACGGGTTCCTTATCACCCCACGAGTTCATACATACCAAAAGTTATCCAATCCAACCTCAATTTGTCCTCCAAATCCCCAAATCAGAATCTCAAAATTTCAACCCCTAGTTCTTCCATTTTAGCTTAGGTTTCCATGATTTTATAGGTAGATTTCACAATAGAATCGAGTTTCAAGTTCAAAAATTTTACCTCCAATCGATTCTCCTTGAATCCCTCTTTAATCTCCACCAAGAAGCTCTCAAAATGATCAACTATGGGTGAAAATAGACCCAAAATCGCAGATGAAATTACTTAAAACATTCTGCCCAGGTCTGCTTTTCCTCATTGCGATCGCGACACTACCCTCGCGATTGCGAAGAATAAATTTAAAAGTCTCCAGAATTACTCTACGCGAACGCGACATATAGGTCGCAAACGCGATACCTTCTGCTCCTATAACTTTGTGAACACGAAGATCCTTACGCGCACGCGATGAACAATTCCCCTTCAGCCCATCTGACCCATTTTCCTCTATACGATTGCGAGTGCCTTCTCGCAAACGCGATGCACAATTTCCCAGCTTTCCGCGAATGCGAAGCCTCTCACGCGAACGTGAAGTCTTAACTCAGGCCCTCCTCAAATCCTTCTACGCGATCGTGATACACCCTACGCGATCACGATGGGTAATTCTACACCTGAAACTTTAGAATCTTCAATCTTTTAAGGCACAAAATAGTATGATTGACCATCCGAAACTCACCCGAGACTCCCGGGACCTCAACTAAAGGCATCAACACATCCTAAAACCTTGTTCAAACTTGTCCAAATATCAAAACACCTCAAACAACATCAAATCACTCAAAATATATTGGATTCAAGCCTAAGTTTCTAAAATCTTACGAAACACGCTTTTGATAAAAAAATCAACCAAACCACGTCCGAATGACCTAAACATTTGCACACACATCCCATATAACATAACGAAACTACTGCAACTCTCAAAATTTCATTCCGGCCTCGGATGAAATCTCACCTACCAACCGGAAATTGCCAAAATATCAACTTCGCCATTCAAACATAATTCTACTCCGGACCTTCAAAATTCATTCCGATCATGCTCCTAAGTCACAAATCACCTCCCGAAGCTAACCGAACCATAAGAACTCATATCCGAGCCCTCTAACATATAAGTCAATATCCGGTTGACTTTTCCAACTTAAACCTTCTTAAAAGAGACTAAGTGTCTCAAACCTTATCAAAATCATTCCGGGCTCGGTCCGACAAACCCGATACCGCAAAACATGAATAACAAAGCATAAAGAAACAAAAAATAGGGGAAACGGAGCGGTAACTCATGTGTGTGTGTTTGTGTGTGTAACAGTATACTCTTACAATTAGATCCTTTTAGAGTTTTTTAATTTTTTGACCACTAATATTATTTTATTTTAATAATTGAATTAAAAAAAGTTTAACTCTTTGCATACAATTATATACCTTGTTGGTATAACTATACTAGTAACATATGTTAGTTAATATTTTTTTGTTGTATTAACTATATTTAATTGGTCCACAATTTAATTTTTTATTAATAATAGTATTAAAAAAGAATAATAAAAATAGTAAATGAAATTAAATTATGAAGAAAAAAATAGAAGTTAAATGAAGGTAGAAAAGGAAAAAAGAAAAAAACAAGAAGAAAACGAGAAAAAAAGGAGAACAGAAAAAAAAAGAGAAAAGCGAAAAGAAGTATACAAATAAAAAAGAATTGGAGAATAAAGAATTTTTTTTTACAAAACTTTACTACCGGTAGTAAATGTAATTAGTTTATGGGTAGAAAAGTAAATTTGTAAATAATAGGTAAAAAGTTTTTTTTTTTTTTTGGGTAAGTGGGTCAAAACCATTATTCATATCCCGTAACCAAACAGACTCCTGAGAGGAAATGCTAGTAATTTGATGAATTGTGGGTACTAAATTGCAAAAGCAGAGGCAAGTTAATCCAATTACTGTTCGTTCTTTCTTTGGATTTGAAGTTTTCGTTCCAAAGACCTAGTTTTGAATTGAAGCAATTCGTTGAAATCCTAACTCTGGTAACACTCTTACAACCAGTTTCTTTCTTTTCGAATGTTTGATTCAATTTATTGCGAATATTAGTGTGTTATAAATTTTGTGAATTATGTTTCTGTTTACTTTATTTTTGAAAATTTTGTTCTTTATGCTGAATATTTAAGACAATTGTTGTTGTTGTTGATGCTGCTGCGATTTGTGTTCTAGAGGTAACCGTTTCATAATTTTTTTTGAAAAGCTGTTAAATTCAAATTTTTCTTTCATTTAAGAGATAAAATCTTTCCTAGTAGGAGTTCTTTAATGGTTTCGAAATGTGCTGGTTTTATACTGTTCATGTATCTTATATCTCCAACTATAATTTTAAATGATGCGATCTTTTGGTGTATTTTTTCAGCTAATTGTTAAGAGGACCCCTGTTCAGAATGCGGAAAAATGATTTCTTGACCCCAAAGGCAATTGCCAACAGAGTAAAAGCACAGGGACTGCAGAAGCTACACTAGTACTGCCAGATGTGCCAGAAGCAGTGTCGAGATGAAAATGGATTCAAGTGCCACTGCATGAGTGAGTCCCATAAGCGTCAAATGGAAATCTTTGGTCAAAACACTAATTGCATTGTTAGTGGCTACTCCGAGGAGTTCGAGAGCTTATTCCTTGAGCATATGAAGCACAATCACTGCTCTAGTCGTGTTGCTGCAACGGTTGTGTACAATGAGTATATCGCTGATCGTCACCATGTCCATATGAATTCCACTCAATGGGCAACGTTAACTGAGTTTGTGAAGTACTTGGGAAGAACTGGAAAGTGTAAAGTTGAAGAGACCCCGAAAGGGTGGTTTATTACCTATGTTGATAGAGAATTTAATGCACTCTTCAAGGAAACTATGAAAAAATAGGGAATCAGGGCTGACCTAGCAGATGAAGAGAAGCAGGAAAAGGAGATAAAGAAGCAAAAAGAGTGTGCAGAACAGTTGATGGCTGCAGGAGATATGGATTGTTCTGAGAAACAACTGGAGTTGCAGTCTAAACCCTTGAAGAAATTAGACACTAATCAGAAAATCATGTTACAATTGGGGTCATATTCAAAATCTGCTGTGGAAGATAGATTGGAAAGCTCAATATTCGTGTCTGATGAGTTAGATAATGAGATGAGCAAAAAAGGTAACAAGAACAGAGAAATAACTGGTAAGAGTGGTAAAGGTGGATCAGTGTTGGATGACTTAATGAGAGAGGAAGAGCAAGCAAAGGAGCGGAGTAATAGAAAAGGTTATTGGTTATGTGAGGGGATAATCGTGAAGGTATTGAGTAAGGCTTTGGCTCTGACAAGGGGTACTATAAGCAAAAGGGTGTTGTTCGCAAGGTTATTGATAAGTACGTTGCGGAGATTGAGATGCTTGATAATAAGCATGTTGTAATGGTGGATCAAGAAGAGCTTGAGACTGTAATTCCCCAAGTTGGAGGTCTTGTGAGAGTAGTTAATGGTGCATATCTTGGATCAAATGCCAGGCTGTTAGCAATTGATGCAGACAACTTTTGTGCCAAAGTACAAATTGAGAGGGGAGTATATGACGGAAAGATTCTCAAGGCTATTGCTTATGAAGACATATCCAAATTGGCTCAATAATAGGGATAGAGGATTCCATAGGACTAATATTAGTTAAACTACTGTTTCAAAGAGAACTCAATTCTGAAGATTAAATCTGATTCTTTTTTGCTGATTTCTTGTTGGTATAAGCTGGAATGGATTGTCAATAGTTAAACCGTGTTACAATTCATTAAATCTTTTGCATAGATAGTCAGGGTTTTACTTTTTTTTAGAGTCACTTTTGCTTACTTTTTGGATGTAATTGCTGTACTTTCTTCGTGCTGGTTTCTTTAACATCAGTAACACTAACACTTACCAGTTCTCAAAAGAGAACTTGTTGGTGAGCTTGTATAGCCTTACAAGATAACAATGGCTTTGTTTCTCTTCCAATATATGAATTCTAATTTCTCCTTGTACTTTGCAAGACAACTTGGATAGGTGTCAGTTATACATCATTGCTAATGCTGGTTCTTCAAAAGTGATGACTGTCTCAAGTTTTTCTCTACTGCTTCTTCCTTTTATTTTTGTGTGCTTTTGTTTGTATTCAATCTTTTGTGATGCCACCATGCGATGCTTATATGACTGTTGATCTGATACTTCCGAGAAAGTGGTGTTGTTGTTTCACATCTCCAAGTTTAGCTATATCTTATATTTAATGGATGCTGTTAATCCATTCTTCAATCTGATGTCCAACGGCAAAAAAAGACTAGAGGAGCTTGAAGAGAGGAGATCAAGAATCTAGTTAATGAAGTAAAGAGATTAAAAGCTACAGTACATGTGATGAGCTTCTTTAAGAGGAAGCTTTGTTGGTAGCAGAAAAGGAAGGACAAAGACATCGAACGGATTTGGCTCAAAATTTGTTGGAGGAAGAGACTAGACAAGGGCTTCAGAGGTAGAAACCTTTCCTTTTCAGTTAAATATTTTGGTTTAATCTTTTCGTGAGAATTATTTGTAGCTTTATCAATCCTTGTCCATATATGGAAAAAAAATTCTTTAGAAGTTGATCCACTCAAATGGTACGATATTCCTCCCCATGATGTAAAAAGGTTAGTTTTCAATGTTATCCTCCTTTTGTTGTATAAAGATTCTTTAGTTATGCTTGGTCTCTTAAAGTAGGTTACCCCATTTCTTTAGAAGAGAGTGATTTAGGTTATGTTATGTGTAATTCTTGCAGAAGCTATTCTAGTGTGAAAATGCGGAACTTTTTAGTTACAGGGAGCTCTGTTGAGCACATTAGTTTTGTAACTTTTGTTGCTTTTTCTTTTTTCTTCTTGGTAAGGATTATGCTTCTTTTGAGCTACATTTATCAGTTTATGTTGATCAAACAGAGAAAAACCAGTTTGGAGCATTTTTCTGGTTGCTTGTTAATCTTTTGTACTTAATATCTCTTTCTTTGTTACTTACAAGTTTTATGTTTATGTCTGTTGTTTAAGTTTCTTTCTATCGTTTTCGTTCTGGACTGAGGCATAGTTGATTGATGCTTGATTATATATTGTGTTAGTGATGGTGAGAGTGATTATACTTCATTAAGATTTCTTGTTTGTCATACCTTTGTTGTTGACTGAAGTTGGCGTGCTGCTCTGTATGTCTTTCAGGTTATTTTCTCATTGTGTAATACTGAACAGGATGTGAGTTTCCTCAATTGTTAATGACTCAATTCAAGTTTCTATATTTGTGAAGCTGAGGTAAAACTTGCTTTTTCTTCCTGATTGTTCTTCAGCTTCAACAAACATGCATTCAGTGTGGGTTTTCATGGGAATTAATTTTGCTCAAAGTGCAACTTCTTTGATGATGATGTAATTCTCTTAGATAATTCTACTAATAATATTATGTTGTTGGCTCAATTTATACCTTGCTTAAACAATACCACTGTGATAAATGTGGAATCTGCAGGTTAATATCTTTTCACACTTTACATTATTATCAGTTCTTAAATGCATTTTCCTACATCACCCTGTTCATATGAACAACGTCAAAAACATCTGTGACATAGGCTAGATTAGTGGTCATAAAATGGGCTGACAGCAATCTCTTTGGAATGAGCTTTGAACACAAAGTAATGTTCCGTAGATATGTAGCCAGCATTTGCTTGTGGTTGATTATAGATTGTTGGATTACAAGTGATTCAGTGTTTTCTAGTGTTCTGATATCTCTTTTCCTTTATACCTGCACTACATT
The DNA here is from genome assembly GCA_034376525.1 of Nicotiana benthamiana. Lineage (NCBI taxonomy): Eukaryota > Viridiplantae > Streptophyta > Magnoliopsida > Solanales > Solanaceae > Nicotiana > Nicotiana benthamiana. Next base: position 20,349,050 of record CM067327.1, on the reverse strand, counting down.
AATAGGTAAAAAGACTTGATAACAAAGTGGGATAAGTCATTCTACTATGCGATCTCTCAAATTGTTAATCCCCCATCAAAGTGGCCAAACTATGTTTCAGATGAATAAAGTGTTGCTTTCTCTAGACTATCAGTTTTCTTCACTAGCACCATTTCAATTGCTTACATTAGTTGGTCCTCACATGTCTCTTTATCTTTTTCGTGTGATATTTTGTGTCTGATATGTTATTTCTTTGTTTTCCTGTTCAAAATATTTGAAAACAGAACGGACGGCAAGGAAAATTTCTGTCAATGTGATAGATGTGAAGAGTGAGATGCTTAACCTTGACTTTAAACTTATTTAGCAAGAAAAGATCTTATTAGGTTTATTATGTATGATTAGCCATGGAAGATCTAACCTTTACCTTCCTTTTTTTCAATGCAAAGAGTATGAATAATTTCTTTTCCAGGATGCTGCTATTGACATTGTATTTGAATAATTCCTCTACACTGTCAAGTAGAGGCAGATTTTGAATTTGAACTTGACGGTTCATACTTTTAAGTTCTTACTGTTGAATTCATTGTACTTTTGAAGAATACTGGGTCAGTTGAATCCATAGAACCAGATTTCATCCGCCTTTGCTGACAAGCGTTATTTACTTTTCTAATTCTAGGTTGCCTAGACACCTATGCCTGAAATATATTAGAACAAGATTGTAAGAAACAAGTTTGTTGACCCGTTGTAATTTTATACAAGAATTTGATCACCTTATCTTACATTTAAGCTTCTTTGAAATTTCTTTTAGGTTTGGATTTCTTGTAATAAATGTGCCGAAACATTCTGAGGTCAACTTCAACTTTCATATAATGGCATATAAATGCCTCAGCTGCAAGTCCTATAATGCAAGGCAGATAAGAGAAGGCACCGGTTTTGTGACGATCCGATCCGTCATCACGTGAGTTACCGCCCCGTTTCCCCCATTTTCTGCTTCTTTATGCTTCATTGTGAGTGTTTTGCGTGAACGAGTTGATTTGGATTGAATTGAGAAGGAAATGAGATACTTAGTCTTTTTAAGGAAGGCTTATTTCGGAAAAGTCAACCGGACGTTGACTTATGTGCTAGGAGGCTCGGATGTGAATTCCGATGATTCGGTTAGCTTCGGGGGATGAATTGTGACTTAGGAGTGTGATCGGAAGTGATTTTGGAGGTCCGGTGTAGAATTAGGTCTGAATTAGCAAAGTTAGTATTTTGACGAATTCCGATTGATAGGTGAGATTTTGATCCGAGGGTAGGAGTGAAATTCTGAGAGTTGTTGTAGCTTTGTTAGGTGATTTGGGATGTGTGTAGAACTTCAAGCCATTCGCAAGTGATTTGGTTGGGTTTTTGATCAAATGCGTGTTTCAGAAGTTTTAGAAGAACTTAGGCTTGAATCCGATGTAATTTGATGGTTTTAGTGTTGTTTGTGGTGTTTTGATGATTGGAGCAAGTTCGAATGATGTTTTAGGATAGGTTGGCACTTTTGGTTGAGGTCTCGGAAGCCTCGGGTGAGTTTCGGATGGCTAAACGGGAAGTTTCAGACTTGGAAATACAGTAGCAGTTGCAGGCCTCACAAATGCGAGAAAAGGGTTCGCATTTGCGAGTGAGGCTTTGCATTTGCGAAAAGGCTGGCCTGAGGCAGGCTTTGCATTTGCGATAGTTTGATCGCAATTGCGACCTAGGCAGTGTTCGCATTTGCGAGAAATGTGTTGCATTTGCGACCTTGACAGGGTTCACAATTGCGAGCTAGATGTCGCATTTGCGACCTTGGCAGGAGAGGCTCACCTTCGCAATTCGGAGGTTTTGTCGCATTTGCGACGTTCACATTTGCGAACCAGGTGTCGCAAATGCGACATCTGAGGGCTATGTCCAATTATAAAAAATTCGAACTTAGCCCGTTTCCCTCACTTCCCACTTGGCTTTGGGCGATTTTTGAGAGCTTTTGGATGGAGATTGAAGAGGGTTTCTACTGGGATTGATTGGAGGTGAGTTCTATGAACTAAAAACATGATATAATTGTAGAATCAACCTAGAAATTCATGTAAAGTTAGCAAAAAAGGGAAGTACTAGGGCTTGAGTTTTGGTATTGTAAATTGGGATTTTAGGGGTCATTTGGACTCCGATTTCGGTGTTCTTTATATGTGTAGATTTGTGGCGAGATAAGGGACCCGTTGGTATAAGAATTTTCGAGTTTCGAGAAATGAGCCCGGGACTCGAGTTTTGCTAATTTCGAGATTTTTGTTATTTTTTGATTGTTTTCGATGTATTGTTCCATTGGCATATTGTGACGTATTCGTTGTGGTTTTGATCAGATTTGACTCGAGGAGGTCGACTTGAAAGGCAAAGGCATAGCGAGCTAGGATTTTGGCCGGTTTGAGGTGAGTAATAAATGTAAATGTTGTCCTGAGGGTTTGAAACCCAGGATTTGCACATTGTAGTGCTATATTGAGGTGATTTGTACACCGGATAGCGACCGCGGGGTAGAACATCGTTGGGATTGTGACTTGGTCCGTCCCGGTAAATGAATATACTGCGTATTTGACTAAAATTTAATTATCATTATTATTATTATTATTATTATTATTATTATTATTATTATTATTATTATTATTATTATTATTTGAGCTGATCGCTATGATTGGGTTTTGTGCCAATTGATTGAACCATTCAGGAATTGCTAATACTGGGTTCTTACCAATTTTACGTATTATTGAACTCGATCCTGGTATTTAATACTATTTTTCAAACTCAACCATCTTTTCTCAAACTTGAAACTTAAATAATATTTCTAATGACGTTTGGGCTGAACATTTATATATTATTGTGCCCGAGGGGCTTATGTAATTTTGGATTGAGCATGGGATGGGCTGCTCGCCGCAATATTATTATATTGATATTGATATGAGGTCGAGGGCCTAGTTGACGCCACAAGATGGATTATATTGCGCTTGGGCCGCAAGGAGCCCCTCCTGGAGTCTGCACACCCCAGTGAGCGCCATTGACGATAAATAGAAGGAGCGCATTGCATGCTGTAGCGGGTACTTGAGAGTATCAGACTATGTGTTGCATTTCATATTTGCATGTCATTTACTTACTCATCTGATGTAGCGTTTCCATAATCGTTATCGGTTTACTGATTGCATACTATCTGGATCAGGTTGCTGTATTTACATAATTATTTTGTGCCTATTCAGGATTTCTTATTCTCAACCTTTATTTATTGTTTATTACTCATTGGGTCGGAGTATACACATTACTCCCTGCACCTTGCGTGCAGATCCAGGTACATCTGAGGTTGAGTGAGGATTTCTCTACCGGGCAGCTTATTCGGGAGCATTAAGGTAGCTGCATGACGTCCGCAGTCCTGATCTTCCTTCTACCTTATTTGCTTTATTTATGCATTTCTTTAGAACGATATATAGCAGATTGATACTCGGGTATTAGAGGCTCAGACTTGTGACACCGGATTCTTCGGGCTGTGTAGTAGTATTGGTATTTGGGATTTTTGCGTGTCTTAACTCTAATTCAGAATTTCAGTATGATGACTTAGTAATTTATCTATGTTAATTAATTCATGAACTATATAAAAATAGTTGGGTTATAAAATTGGTCGGGCTTGCCTGACAATGTGTTGAGCGCTTGATCGGGGTTGGGGTCGTGACAAGTTGGTATCAGAGCCTAGGTTATTTGGTCTTGCAAGTCAAGAGCCTAGGTTTATTAGAGTCTCGCGGACCGGTACAGAGACTTCTGTACTTATCCTCGGGAGGCTGCAGAACTTTTAGGAAAACTTCACATTCTTGAAATCCTTGTCGTGCGACTTTGTTGAACTGAGAAATAAACTTCTAGTATTCTATTCTCTCACAGATGGTGATGGCACGAGCTACTGGACATGGCGAACGACCACCAGTACCACCTACTGAGGCCACCAAAGGCCGCCGACACGATCGTGGTTGTGGAGGCGGAGCAGCCGGCGCAGTGCCTGCTAATCCACCAGTTGCCCCAGCTCAGGATCAGGCTCCAGCTGCAGACACACCAGCAGCACCATTTCAGGCACTAGCGGTACTTATCTTGATTCCGGGTCTTCAAGAGACCTTGGCACAGATATTATCAGTCTGTACTGTCCTGGCTCATGCAGTTTCAGTCACCACTGCAGCAGCAACTACTTCACAGGCTGGGGAAGGCAATCTGACCCCCGCTGCTTGCACACCTGAGCAGGTGGTGCAGGGACTACAGACACCAGAAGCACCTCCATCTTAGCAGGTTGCACTAGTTCAGGGCTTCGTGGTTCCAGCTATGCCAGACAATGAGCAACATCGTCTCGAGAGGTTCGGTAGGCTTCAACCTCCGACATTCAGTGGTGTTGTGGGCGAGGATGCCCAGCGTTTTCTTGGCAGGTGTCAGCGTATGCTCCGGACGGTAGGGATCCTTCGGACGGTAGGGATCCTTGAGTCGAGTGGTGTGGCATTTACTACTTTTCAGTTCACTGGGCTGCTCTTACTTGGTAGGAGGACTTTGAGAGGCGTAGGCTTGTCGGTGCATCACCCCTTTCTTGGCAGCAGTTCTCCGCTCTTTTCCTGGAGAAGTATGTACCTCAGTCCTGCAAAGAGGAGCTGCGTAGACAGTTCGAGTGGTTGACGCATAGGGATATGACAGTGACTCAGTACAAAATGAGGTTTTCACAATTGGCTCGTTGTGCTATTTGGATGGTTCCGTCAGATCGTGAGAGGATCAAGGGATTTGTGAATGGACTTAACTACCATCTCCGTATTTTTATGACAAGAGAGAGAGTATTGGATGCTACGTTTGCAGAGGTGGTGGATATCGCTCGTGAGATCGAGTGAGTTTGCCATAGAGAGCGAGAGGAGATGGAGGCCAAGAGGCCTCGTGGATCAGGCAATTACACTACTGCTCCTTCGAGGGGCCCGTTCCAGCATGGTAGACTTTCAGACCTGCTCAGTCGGCCCGTCCAGAGTATCGTGGGGGATCTTCAGGCCGTGGCCATCATGGGTCCCAGCAGGGCCAGTCTTCAGTTAGTGCCCTCACAGCTCAGAGTTCATCTCATGCCCCATCCGCTCAGGGTTCTTCTGCGCCGAGTGCACCTTCTAGTCACTACGGTACGAGGGGTTCCCTTCAGTCCCCATTTCCAGCACCGGGCAGCTGTTATGAGTGCGGAGAGTTTGGTCACTTGAGGAGGCAGTGCCCTCGACTCCGTGGCAAACAACATCAGCAGAGGGGTCAGCCCTCGACTTCTGCTCCAGCTACTTCACAATCCGCCCAGCCAGCTAAGGGTGGAGATCAGGCAGCCAGGGTCGCCCTAGAGGTGGAGATCGATCAGGCAGTGGCTATGCTCGTTTCTATGCTATGCCGGGCAAGACAGATGTCATTGCTTCAGATGCTGTCATTACAGGTATTGTCTTAGTCTTCCATGGAGACGCCTCAGTATTATTTGACCCCGGTTCCACCTATTCTTATGTGTCATCATATTTTGCTCGTTATTTGAGTATGCCCCAGGAGTCTTTATCTGTACTTGTTCATGTGTCTATCCACGTGGGCGATATTTTTATTGTGGATAGCGTGTACCGGTCATGTGTTGAGGTTATTTGGGGTCTAGAGACCCGAGTTGATCTATTGCTATTGAGCATGGTGGACTTTGACGTTATTCTGGGCATGAATTGGTTATTTCTGTGTCATGCTATTCTAGACTATCATGCTAAGACAGTCACTTTTGCTATTCCGGGTGTACCGCGTATCAAGTGGTGTGATATGACTGATTATGTTCCTAATAGAGTGATTTCTTTATTGAAAGCCCAACGTATGATTGGGGAGGGTTGTCTGTCATATCTAGTTTTTGTGCGGGATGTTGGAGCTGAGACTCCTAGCATTGATTCTGTTCTAGTTGTGAGGGATTTTCCCGATGTATTTCTTGCAGACCTACCGGGCATGCCACCGAACAGGGACATTGATTTTGGTATTGACCTGTGTCCAGGCACTCAGCCCATCTCTATTCCGCCATATTATATGGCACCAGCGGAGTTGAATGAATTGAAGGAGAAGCTTCAAGAGCTCCTGGATAAGGGGTTCATTCGGCCTAGTGTGTCACCTTGGGGTGCGCCAGTTCTGTTCGTGAAGAAGAAAGATGGAACAATGAGAATGTGCATCGACTATAGGCAGTTGAACAAAGTAACAGTAAAGAACAAGTATCCCCTGCCTCGCATTGATGACTTATTTGACCAGCTTCAGGGAGCAAGGGTGTTCTCCAAGATTGATCTCTGTTCGGGTTATCACCGGTTGAAGATCAGGGATTCAGATATTCATAAGACTGCTTTCAGGACTAGATATAGTCACCATGGGTTTTTTGTTATGTCTTTCGGGCTGACCAATGCCCCAGCAACATTCATGCATATGATAAATAGTGTATTTCGGCCTTATCTGGATTCATTTGTCATAGTGTTCATTGATGATATTCCGGTGCACTCGCGTAGTCAGGAGGAGCACGCGCAACATTTGCGAGTTATATTGCAGAGATTGAGGGAGGAGAAGCTTTATGCAAAGTTCTCCAAGTGTGAGTTTTGGCTCAGTTCAGTGGCTTTCTTCAGACACGTGGTGTCCATCGAGGGTATTCAGGTTGACCCAAAGAAGATAGAGACGGTGCAGAGTTGGCCTAGACCTTCGTCAGTCACAGAGATTCGTAGTTTCCTTGGGTTGGCAGGCTATTATCGCCGGTTTGTTCAGGGTTTTTCCTCTGTTGCATCGCCCTTGACCAAGTTGACTCAGAAGGGTTATTCATTTGTATGGTCGGACGAGTGTGAGGAGAGCTTTCAGAAGCTCAAGATAGCTTTGACCACAGCTCCAGTATTGGTTTTACCGTCAGCTTCAGGTTCCTATATGGTCTATTGCGATGCTTCCAGGGTTGGGATATGTTGTATATTGATGCAGGAGGGTAGAGTTATCACTTATGCTTCCCTTCAGTTGAAGCCCCATGAGCATAGCTACCCCGTTCATGATTTGGAGTTAGCTGCTATAATACATGCCTTGAAGATTTGGAGGCACTACCTATATGCGTATCTTGTGAGGTATTCACCGATCATCGCAGCCTTCAACATCTGTTCAAGTAAAAGGATCTTAATTTGAGGCAGCGGAGATGGCTAGAGTTACTGAAGGATTATGATATTATTATTCTGTATCACCTGGGGAAGGACAATGTAGTGGCCGATGCTTTGAGCCGAAAGGCGGTGAGTATGGGGTGCTTGGCATACATTCCAGTTGAGGAGATGCCATTTTCAGTTGATGTTCAGGCCTTGGCCAATCGATTTGTAAGACTAGATATATCGCAACCCAGTCAGGTGTTGGCTTGTGTGGTTTCTCGGTCTTCCTTGTATGACCGCATCAGAGAGTGTCAGTATGAGGATTCGCATATGCTTGTCCTTAAGGACAGGGATCAGTATGATGATTCCAGGGATGTGACCATTGGAGATAATAGTGTGTTGAGGATGCATGGCCGGATTTGCTTGCCAAATGTGAATGGGCTTCGAGAGTTGATATTGGAAGAGGTCCAGAGCTCGCGGTATTCCATCCATCCGGGTGCCGCAAAGATGCATCAGGATCTTAGACATCACTATTGGTGGCGGATGATGAAGAGAGATATTGTGGAGTATGTAGCCGGGTGTCTTAATTGTCAGTAGGTGAAATATGAGCATCAGAGACCGGGTGGCTTGCATCAGTAGATGGTTATTCCTGAGTGGAAATGGGAGAGGATCACAATGGATTTTGTTATCGGACTCCCTCGGACTTTGAAGAAATTTGATGCCATTTGGGTGATTGTAGATAGGCTGACCAAGTTCCCGCACTTCATTCCGGTTTGTACTACTTATTCTTCAGAGCGATTGGCAGAAATTTATATTCGGGAGATTGTTCGGTTTCATGGTGTCCGAGTTTCCATCATATCAGATCGGGGCACTCAGTTTACTTCTCAGTTTTGGCAGACGGTTCAGCGAGAGTTGGGTGCTCAGGTACAATTAAGCACAACCTTTCACTCTTAGACGGACGGACAGTCCGAGCGCACCATTCATATATTAGAGGATATGTTACGCGCCCGTGTTATTGATTTTGGAGGGTCATGAGAGGTTTCTACCGCTTGGAGAGTTTGCCTACAATAACCACTATCAGTCCAGCATTCATGTGGCACCGTATGAGGCCTTGTATGGGAGACAGTGTAGATTTCCAGTTGGTTGGTTCGAGCCCGGTGAGGCTAGATTTTTGGGGACAGATTTGGTTCAGGATGCATTGGAGAAGGTGAAGATGATTCAGGAGAGACTCCGTACAGCGCAGTTGAGGCAAAAGAGTTATGCGGATAGGAAGGTCCGAGATGTATCCTATATGATTGGTGAGAAGGTTTTGCTGAAGGTTTTACCCACGAAGGGAGTGATGAGATTCGAAAAGAAAGGAAAGTTGAGTCCGCGGTTCATTGAAACTTTTGAAGTACTTAGGAGGATTGGGGAGGTGGCTTATATGCTTGCTTTGTCACCCATCTTGTCGAGTGTGCATCCAGTTTTCCATGTTTCTATGCTCTGGAAATATATTGGGGACCCGTCCCATGTTCTGGATTTCAGCACGGTTCAGTTAGAGGGTGATTTAACTTATGATATAGAGCCAACAACCATTCTGGATCGTCAGTTTCAGAAGTTGAGGTCAAAGGATGTTGCTTCGGTAAAGGTACAATGGAGAGGTCGACTCGTGGAGGAGGCTACATGGGAGACCGAGCGGGAGATGCAGAGCAGATACCCTCACCTATTTGAGGCTTCAGGTATGTTTCTTGACTCGCTCGATGACGAGCGCTTATTTAAGTTGGGGAGGATGTGACGACCCAACCCGTCATCACGTGGGTTACCATCCCGTTTCCCCTATTTTATGCTTCTTTATGCTTCATTATGAATGGTTTGTGTGAACGAGTTGATTTGGATTGAAATGAGACACTTAGTCTCTTTAAGGAAGGCTTGTTTTGGAAAAGTCAACCGGTTGTTGACTTATGTGCTAGGAGGCTTGGATGTGAATTCCGATGATTCGTTAGCTTCAAGGGATGAATTGTGACTTAGGAGTGTGATCGGAAGTAATTTTGGAGGTCCAATGTAGAATTAGGCTTGAATTGACAAAGTTAGTATTTTGGCGAATTCCGGTTGGTAGGTGAGATCAGAGAGGAATTTGTATCTTCGTTAGGTGATTTGGGATGCGTGTGTAAAATTTCGGGTCATTCAGAGGTGATTTGGTTTGTTTTTTTGTCAAATGCGTGTTTCAGAAGTTTTAGAAGAACTTATGCTTGAATCCGATGTAATTTGATAGTTTTATTGTTGTTTGTGGTGTTTTGATGGTTGGAGCAAGTTCGAATGATGTTTTAGGATGAGTTGACACTTTTGGTTGAGGTCCCGGGGGCCTCGGGTGAGTTCGGATGGCTAAACGGGAAGTATCAGACTTGGAAATACAGCAGCAGCTGCTAGACTCGCAAATGCGAGAAAAGGGTTCGCATTTGCGAGTGAGGCTTCGCATTTGCGAAAAGGCTAACCTGAGGCAGGGTTCGCATTTGCGAGAAATGTGTCGCATTTGCGACCTTGGCAGGGTCCATAATTGCGAGCCAGATGTCGCATTTACGACCTTGGCATGAGAGGTACACCTTTGCAATTTCGAAGGTTTTGTCTCATTTGCGAACCAGGTGTCGCAAATGCGACATCTAAGGGTTGTGTCCAGTTATAAAAAAAATTCGAACTTAGCTCGTTTCCCTCACTTCCCACTTGGCATTGGGCGATTTTTGAGAGCTTTTGGATGGAGATTGAAGAAGGTTTCTACTGGGATTGATTGAAGGTGAGTTCTATGAACTAAAAACATGATTTAATTGTAGAATCAACCTAGAAATTTATGTAAACTTAGCAAAAAGGGGAAGAACTAGGGCTTGCATTTTGGTATTGCAAATTGGGATTTGAGGGGTCATTTGGACTCTGATTTTGGTGTTCGTTATGTGTAGACTCGTGGCGAGATAAGGAACCCGTTGGTATCAGAATTTCTGAGTTTTGAGAAGTGAGCCCGGGGCTCGTATTTTGCTAATTTCGAGATTTTTGTTATTTTGCGATACTTTTCGATTGGGTATTGTTCAATTGGCATATTGTGACGTATTCGTATTGGTTTTGATCAGATTTGATGCGCGAGGAGGTCGACTTGAAAGGAAAAGGCATAGCGAGCTAGGATTTATTGCCAATATTATCTGGTGGTGTATCATAACCAGAATTTCTTTTCCACTCACCATGTGTCCAAAGATTTGCGGCAAGTTAATTTCTAATGTCTTTTATGTCTTTGAGTTAGAATTTCTCCACATCCTTTCCGATCTTCAACAACTCTACATACTTGATCAGAAATGCAACAAAATCAGTCCTAAGAAAACTATAAGATATGCAGTAAATTAAACAATAAATCTAAAGTACATATAAATAATATAATAAATAACAGCATGTACGATCCAGTTTGGTTTGATGATCTTTGCCACTGAATATCAAATTTGTTGAAGGCATTTCCAAAAGACTTGTGATGTTTGTCAAACTGTGAGAACTTTAGCAAGTGGGGGATCATGCGTGGATACATTTCATGTGATTCATTCCTGCCTCATATGGCCCACTATATATGGAATCGCACACATCAATCTCTTTCTAATTGAAGTCCAATAACCCAAAAAGAAAGTGTGTCATATCATTATCATCTTCTAAAGGAAGCCGAAATGGAGAAAATATTTTGTCAACCTCTATCCAAGCAATTCCACATCTACGACCAACCCCCATACATATGGTGTCAGAAACAACTGATTATATCAAGCACACCAAAAGTCATCAGTAGCATCTTCACTTAAATCTTTATACACAAGCACCATATAGTTATCAAAAAGAATATTAGTAGTTGTGCAACGAAAATGATGGTTGCGAGAGTGGTAGCATTCCTTCTTTCTTAGATAATATAGGGCAATATCAATATGCTTTATAAAAAGAAAAAAAAATAAAACAAATCCATTAGATATAAAATAATTTAAGAAATATAAATTAAGAATAAAGAAAATAAATGCCTTGTGAATTATCAATCCTTATCATCAAGTATAAAGCTACTATTTGAAAGCTCAAGGAAGAATATTTTGCTACTGATTTTGATGATACAGTTTATATGGATTCTTTCTCACACTGTTATCATCAACACATATATCAGTTTGTCCCCTGAAAATTTTGAAAATATCAAATTTAGAAGTTAGTCCTGAACTTAGTCTTTCAAGTTGAAAAGTTAAGGACAGACAATCCTTAAATTTGAATTATAGGTACAAAAGCTAAGGACACTTGGTCCTGAAGTTTGAGTTTCAAGTTCAAAAGTTAAGGACATATAGTCTTGAACTTAGACTTATAAGTTCAAATATTCATGACACTATGCCCTTAACTTTGAGTTCAAATTTCAAAACTTAAGGACTGTCTGTCCTTAACTTTGAGTTTCAAGTTCAAAAGTTAAGGACAAGAGTCCTTATGTTTGACTTGCAGGTTTAAAAGTTAAGGACATGCAGTTATTAAGTTTGAATTACAGGTTCGAAAGTTAAGGACACATGGTCCTGAACTTTGTTTTCCAAGTTGAAAAGTTAAGGATACTTGCTCCTTAACTTTGTATTAAAATTAAAAATTTAAGGACACTTGTTCCTAAACTTAAACTTACAATCACAGAAGTTAAGGACACTTAACTTTAGCAATTTCAAAATCAATACACTTAATCCTAAAATTTAAATTATAAGTTTAGGACACAAATTTAAGCAATTAACAAATAATAAAATACATTAAGGGACTTACTCTTTTTTGTGACCTCTCCTTTTCTCCTTGCCCATTCACATTTTTCAGTAATTTTGCACCATCTGTGGCATAATGAAAAATACACCTACGAGTATTTGTTGATTTTATCCAGCCAGAACTCTTGGGAGTATTTTCATTGTGTGCCATCGATGTTCTTGTTTTGCTTTCTTGATCAATAGGATATTTCAATAGCCAACTAGGTTTCTTGTTCCTTTTACCTCGACCAAACTCTTCTTCAACATTTCCTTTAACCTCCACAGACAAACTGTAATGACTCGTCCAGTTTTATTTGGAATTTACGTCCCGATCCCCTATTAAATATGTTTCCCAAGTTTATTTCTGCTATATGGATTTTCCGGGATGTTCGGTTTTAAGTTTCAGATAGTTTGGGACACTTAGTCACTAAATAAGAGTTTAAGTGTTGAAAAGTTGACTGTAGTCGGAACAGTGTGAAGTCCAACTCGAAATGGAAAAATCTAATGGTTCCATTATCTCCGTTAGGTGATTTTGGGTTTAGGGGCGCGGCCGGATTTTGCTTTGGGTGTCTGTAGCTATTTTAGGATTGAAATACTGAAAGGTAAATTTTTGAAGTTTCTGGTTCGATAATGAGATTTTGATCCGAGGGTCAGAATAGAATCTGAGAGTTTCAGTAGTTCCGTTATGTCATTTTAGATGTGTGTGCAAAATTTCAGGTCATTCGGAGGTGATTTGGTTGGGTTTTTGACCAAAAAAGTAATTCAGCAGATTTTTAGAAACTTAGGCTTGAATATGATGAGTTTTTGGAAATTTGATATTGTTTAAGGTGTTTTAAAGATTGATACAAGTTTGAATGATGTGTTAGGATTGGTTGGCATGTTTGGTAGAGGTTACGAAGGCCTCGAGTGTGTTTCGGATGCTCAATGGGTCATTTTTGAAACTTAGGAAATTGCAGAAAATGGTTGCAGCAGTCAGTTCTAGTTTCCTTCTTCGCGTTCCCGGGTGGGTCCTCGCATTTGCAAAGAGGAGCTGGGGCAGGGGGAAGGTTGTGCTTCGCGTTTGCGAAGTGCATCCTACTTTCGCTAAGGGTTGCGAAGTGGAGCTAAAGGTTTGAGCTATGCGTTCGCGATGTACTGGGAAGCTGAGCTTCGTGTTCGCGAGCAAGGAGTCGTATTCATGTAGAAGGAAAAATGGTCATCGTCAATTCGTGCTTCGTGAACGTGAGTCTTTGACCGCATTCACGAAGAAGGATTTTAAATGTCTAGGCAAAATGTTTTAAAAGGCTTGTTTGGCGAATTTTACCCTAGTTTCCTCCATTATTAGGTGATTTTGAAGATTTTTGAAGAGGGTTGAGAGGGATTCAAGGGGAATCACTTGGAGGTAATATTTTTGACTTCATAACTCATTTTTATGTGATTAAATACCTAATTAGTGATGAGAAATTTGGAAAAAATAGGTAATTAGGGCTTGAGTTTAAGAGGCCTTTAATGAGGATTTGAGAGGTCACTTGGACTCTGATTTCAGTGTTCTTATTATGTATAGACTCGTGAGAGTACGAGGTTCGCGAAAATGTAAATTTCACCCGATTCCAAGATGTGGGCCTGAGGGGCATTTCGGTCATTTTACCTAATTTTGTATATTAGCTCAGAATTTAATTGTGGAATTAGTTGCTTGAAGTGTTATTTACAATATTCAATTGAATTGAATAGATTTGGGATACTTGAAGTTGAGTACTCATGGCAAAGGCGTGATTTCGGGTTGATTTGAGCTTGTTTAAAACCATTCCGAAACACCAGAAGACATCAAAAAATACCAGATTTCTAAGTCTAAAACCATTCTGAAACACATCTGAAACACACCCTAACCCTCTGGGCACCTAACCAAACACTTGTACTAACTCAACAATATAATACGAACTTATCTGTGCGATCAAATCGCCAAAATGACCTAAAAAAAAAATCAAACCACAAAATTAAGAACTTTTCTCTCAAACTTCATCTCGTTTCAAATTAAGAAATTCAAGTCTGAATCGCGTCAAAATTCATTTCTCGGGTTTGGGACTTCGAAATTTGATTCCGGGCATATGCCCAAGTCCCATATTTTTCTACAGATTCTCCAAGGCCGTCAAAAGACGGGCCCTAGTCCTTTTTCCCAAAACATCGATTGAAGCTAAATTTATTCATTTTAAAATCAAAACTTAGCATTTTTCATAGAATTTTATATTTAAGCTTTTCGGCTAACCGAACTGCGCAAGCAAATCGAGGAAACTCTAACTGTGGTTTTCAAGGCCTAGGAGACACAGAATTCAATTAAAAATAGGTGATGACCTCTTTGGGTCGTCATATTCTACACCTCTAAAACTTACGTTCGCCCTCGAACGAACAGAAGAAAGAAGTACCTGAGTCGGGGAAAAGATGAGGATAACGGCTCCGCATATCGGACTCGGACTCCCAGGTCGATGCCTTAGGAGGCTGACCTCTCCACTGAACACGAACAGAAGGAAAACTCTTCAACCTCAACTGACGAACCTGCCGGTCTAGGATAGCCATCAACTCCTCCTCATAAGACAAGTCCTTGTCTAATTGGATAGTGCTAAAATCTAACACATGGGATGGATCACCATGATACCTCCGAAGCATGGATACATGAAACACTGGATGCACGGCTGACAAGCTCGACGGCAATGCAAGTCTATAAGACACCTCTCCCAATCGATCAAGAATCTCAATGGACCAATGAACCTAGGCTAATCTTGTCCTTCTTCCCAAATCTCCTCACACCCTTCATAGGTGAGACTCGGAGCAATACCCGCTCAACAACCATAAAAGCCACATCTCGAACCTTGCGGTCTGCATAACTCTTCTGCCTGGACTGAACTGTATGAAGCCAACCGTGAATGATCCTGACCTTGTTCAAGGCCTCCTAAACCAGATTCGTACACAGCAACCGAGCCTCTCCCGGCTCAAATCATCAGACCGGGGATCGACATTGCCTACCATATAGAGCCTCATAAGGAGCCATCTGGATACTCGATTGATAGATATTGTTGTATGCAAACTCTGTTAAAGGTAAAAACTGATCCCATGAACCTCCAAAGTCAATTACACAAGCTCGGAGCATATCCTCCAAAATTTGAATAGTTCGCTCCGACTAACCGTCCATCTGGGAATGAAATTTTGTGCTGAACTCAACCCGTGTACCCAACTCTCGCTGAACTGCTTTTCAGAAGCACGAGGTAAACTGCGTACCCTGATCCAAAATGATAGATACAGGCACACCATAAAGGCTAACAATCTCTCGAATATAGATCTCAGCTAACCTCTCAGAAGAATAGGAGAATACCACAGAAATAAAATGCGCTAACTTGGTCGGCCTATCAACAATAACCCAAACTGTGTCGAACTTCTTCTGAATTCTCTGAAACAAACCACCAGGCCTCTAATGGTCATACTTAACTTGCTGACAATCCAAACACCGAGCCACAAATGCAACAATATCCTTCTTCATTCTACGCCACTAATAATGTTTTCACAAGTCCTGATACATCTCCGCGACGCCCGGATGAATAGAGTACTTGGAGCTATGGGCCTCCTCTAAAATCAACTCTCGAAGCCCATCCACATTAGGTACACAAACTCGCCCATGCAATCTCAAAACTCCATCATCATCTAAGGTAACCTGCTTGGCATCTCCACGCTGCATCGTGTCTCTAAGGACACACAAATAAGGATTATCAAATTGTCGATCATGGATACGCTCCAAAAGTGAAGAACGAGCGATCGTGTAAGCTAATACTCGACTAGGCATAGAAATATCCAACCTCACAAATCTATTGGCCAAAGCCTGAACATCCAAAGCAAGCAGCCTCTCACTGACCAGAATGTAAGCATGACTGCCCATACTAGCTGACTTTCTACTCAAGGCATCGGCCACCATATTGGCCTTTCTAGGGTGATATAAGATAGTGATATCATAATCCTTCAATGACACCAACCACCTCCTCTGCCTCAAATTCAACTCCTCTTGCTTGAATAAATACTTAAGCCTCTTGTGGTCAGTGAACACCTCACATGCCATGCCATACAGATAGTGCCTCCAAATGTTCAATGCGCGCAAAAATGGTTGCCAACTCTAATTCATGAACCAAATAGTTCTTCTCATGAATATTCAACTACCGTGAAGCACTTGCCATCCTGTATCAACACTACCCCAAGGCCAATACGGGAAGCATCACAATAAACTGTATAAGGTCCTAAACCTGTGGGCAAAACAACACCGGTGCCGTAATCAGAGCTGTCTTGAGCTTCTGAAAGCTCGTCCCACACTCATCCGACCATCTAAACTGGGGACCCTTCTAGGTCAACCTGGTCATCGGAGCTGCAAAAGATGAAAACCCCTCTACAAACCGATAATAGTAGCCTGCCAATCCCAAGAAACTCCGAATCTCTGTAGCTGATGCTGGTCTAGGACAGTTCTTCACTGCCTCAATCTTCTTTGAATCCATTTGAATACCCTCTGCTAAGACAACATGACCCAGAAATGCAACTGAACTCAACCAGAACTCACACTTCGAGAACTTAACATATAACAGACTATCCCCCAGAGTCTGAAGAACCACCCTGAGATGTTGCCCGTGTTCCTCTAGGCTGCGGGAATATATCAGAATATCATCAATAAAGACTATCACGAGTGAATCCAAATAGGGCCTGAACACTCGATTCATCAAGTCCATAAAAGCTACTGGGCATTTGTCAACTCGAATAACATAACCAAGAACTCATAATGCCCGTACCAAGTACAGAAAGCTGTCTTAGGGACATCGAATGCCCTAATCCTCAATTGATAGTAGCCAGATCTCAAGTCAATCTTGGAAACTACCTTGGCACCCTGAAGCTGATTGAACAAATCATCAATCCTTGGCAGCAGATATTTGTTCTTGATTATTACCTTGTTCAACTTCTGGTAATTAATGCACATTCTCATCGAACCATCCTTTTTCTTAACGAACAACACTAGCGCACCCCAAGGAGATACACTGGTTCTAATGAAACACTTCTCAAGCAACTCGTGTAACTGTTCCTTTAACTCTTTCAACTTAGGCGGGGCCATACGATATGGTGGGATAGAAATAGGCTGGGTGCCCGGAGCCACATCAATGCAAAAGTCAATATCCCTGTCGAGAGGCATACCCGAGAGATCTGAAGGAAAAACATCAAGGAACTCACGAACAACAGGCACATAATCGATAGAAGAGACATCAACACTAGAATCATGAACATATGCCAAATAGGCTAAACACCCTTACTCGACCATACGTCGAGCCTTCACATACGAGATAACACTGTGGGTGGAATTAATATGAGTCCATCTCCACTCTAAACGAGGAAAACCCGGTAAAGCTAAGGTCAAAATCTTGGCACAATAGTTCAAGATAGCATGGTAAGGTGATAACCAGTCCATCCCCAATATAATATCAAAGTCAACCATGTCTAAAAGCAACAAATCTGCATGAGTCTCAAGACCCCGAATCACCACAATACAAGAACAATGGACTCAATCAACCACAATAGAATCACCCACTGGTGTAGACACATAAACAGGAACACCAAATGCATCACTAGGCAAGACCAAGTACGTGGCAAAATAAGATGACACATATGAATATGTAGACCCTGGATCAAACAACACCGAAGCACCTCTATCAAAAACCAGAACCATACCTATAATAATTGCATCTGAAGCCTTAACCTCGAGCCTTGCCTGAAGAGCATAACATTAGGGCTAGGCCCCACAACTCTGATCTACCTCTCTAGGACGACCTGTAGCTGGCTGGCCTCCACCTCTAGCACCTCTACCTCTCTCTCTAGTACCTCTACCCCACCTCTAGCTGGCTAGGTGGGCTGTGGAATACCTGGAGCCTGAACCATGGCACGGGAACCCTAATGTTGAGAGCTAATCGGTTCTCAAGGTCAAAACCTAGAAATGTGACCCGAATTACTACAAATATAACAGCCCTCGGCTGCTGAGACTGCTGGCCATGTCGACCTTAATGACCACCTCGAAAACTATGAAGAGGCGATGCACTGATAGGAGCTGGTGGTGCACTATAAGGCTGCTAATCAGAATAATGCGTCTGAGAACCACGGCCACCTGGGGCACCGTGAGAAACCTGGAGTGCTGACTGGAAGGGCCTAGAAGGATGGCCCTTATCACACGAATCTATGCCTCTAGACGATGCACCACTGAACCTGCCTGACCGACGGGGTCTCTTGTCTGCCCTATGACCACCCCCATGTGATAATAACATCTCAACTCTCAGGGCCACTAGCCACCTCCTGGAAGGATATCTCACTCCTAGCCTCCCTAGCCAATTAGAGACGAATCGGCTGAATGAACCCATCAATAAACCGTCTCACTCTCTCCCTCGTAGTGGGAAGTACCGTACTGGGTGACCGTCATGGAACCCTGCTAGAGACGCTCGAGCTGTCTCCGATAGGCCTCTCGTTGTGTAATAGGGAGAAACTTCTCCAGAAATAGCTGCGTGAACTGCTCTTAGGTGAAGGCTGCTATCTTAATGGTCTGGCTAAACAATAATCCCTCCACCAAGTCTTGGTAGATCCAGACAAGCGAAATGTAGCGAAATCAACCCCATTGGTCTCAACAATACCCATATTCCGAAGAACCTCGTGTTAGTTGTCCAGATAATCCTGAGGATCCTCAATAGATGCACCGCTGAAGGTAGTAGTGAAGAGTTTGGTGAATCTGTCCAACCTCTACAAAGCATCGATAGACATAGCTGCTCCATCACCGGCCTGGTCTACCATGCCCAGCTGAGCTGCTCCTACAGGCTGAATTGTTGGAGTCTGAATCTGGGGAGTTACCTGCTCCAGAGTGTGAGTAGCAAGAGTCTGGGCTCCTCCTCCAGCCTGAGAGACGGCTGGTGCTACTGGAAGTAAACCTGCTCTTGTGACCTGAGCTAGGCCCACCGGAACTGTTGGGGCTGGAACCCCATCATCAAAAATCAACCTCAGGCTTCGCTACGGGTGCTGCTTCCCTAGGCTGAGCTTTGCCCCTGCCTCGGCCTCTAGAATAACCCCGACCTCGCCCTATGCCCCACATAGGATATGCTAGGTGATCTGACTACTGATCGGTAGATGAGGAAGCTCATGTTCTTGCCATCTGCAAAAAAAATAATAGAGTAGAAATTCAATTAGCGTTGAGAAACCAAACCACACGACAAGAAAGAACAAATGTGAAATTTTCCTAACTCTATAGACTCTATGGACTAAACAGACATCTCCGTACCGATCCTCAGACTCTACTAAGCTTGTCCGTGAATTGTGAGACCTATATAACTTAAAGCTCGATACCAACTTATCACGACCTAGATTTCCCACCCTCGGGGGTTGTGATGGTGCCTACTCGTAGAAGCTAGGCAAGAAACTAAATCATAAACTCCTAACGCTTTCATTTTAAATACTTTTATGAATCATAACAACAAGAGTTAAATATTTCAATAACAGCGGGATATGAAATTAAAGCGAAAGACTTAAACTAAATAAGCTGAACGAACTGTAAAAATAAACATATGCCTCTACCCAAGAACTGGTGTCACAATATCCATGGACTACTAAGAGTACTAAATACAACCGTTGGGAAGAAATATAACAGTGTTTGTCTCGAATACATGAGATAACAGAATGAAATATAAGCTACCACGGTGTCTCAGTGGACTGAAGGCTAGCTCCCGAGCTACTGCCTGCGCACCAAATGCTACTCGGGATCTGCACATAGTGCAAAGTGTAGTATCAGCACAACAGAGTGCACGTTCTTGTAAGTGCGTAGCCTAACCTCTAGTTACGCATCTAGGCTAGACCAGACTACCACATAAACTTGTGCATATATATATATATATATATATATATATATATATATATATATATATATATATATATATATATATATATATATATATATATATATATATATATATATATATATATATATATATATATATATATATATATATATATATATACAATGGAAACAGAGATACGGAGATAACCAATCAATATGGGAGGGGGAGCATGATATGGGGAGATAACAACTCCGAGTAAAAGTCATCAAGTAATGAAGAAAGCAACATAACTCAGACATCAACAAAGAATCAGAAATCAATAAGTGCATGGCATCACTCTTCGTGCTTTAACACTCTTCCTCACCCAAACAACAATCACAAACAAGGGGCAAGGGACTAAACAAATAATAATAGAAATCCCGGCAAGGGAACACAATTAAACAGTTAAATCCCGAAAAGAGAACAATATTATAATCTCAGCATCCCGGCAAGGGATAAAATCAACAAAGTCACAAAACATCCCGGCAAGGGAACAATTTAATAACTCTTTCTCTTTCTTTCGCTTTTACTTCACAACTCACTTTACCACTTGAGCCAATGCTCCAAAGGATTCAATCATCTCATATACTTTCACAATTTGTAATATAACTCGAGCCAATGCACCTCGATGTTCAAAGGTCATAATTTTTTTTCACAAGCTTTTCACAACATATAGAAATCATCACCAAGGCATGAAGGAAACAATGAAATCATGATATTCACAATATAAAGACTCAAGATCATGCTAGACACCAACGTATAGATACTTATCAACATGCCTATACATCGTACTCAACAATTATCAAATAGCAAATAGGACTCATCTGCTAATCCCTCAAGCTAAGGTTAGACCAAACACTTACCTCGAACTTCCACGGCCAATTAAATCCCCAACAACCACCTTTCCTTTTGAATTCGGCTCCAAATCAATTGTATCTATACATAAATGATTTCATAACATCAAATAATGCTAAACAATTCGAATCCAATGCCTAATTATAGCTTTCCAATCACTCTTCCCAAAAACCCAAAACTCGACCCCGGGCCCGCTTAGTCAAAGCGCGAGGTTCAGACCAAAATCAACTCCCCCATATACCCACGAGTCCAAATATATAATTATTTCTAGAATTCGACCCCAAAATGAGTTCTAAATTACCACTAATCAAAAAGCCCTAGTTCTATCAAAATCCATAATTCTCTACCCTTAATTAAATGTTTTAGGCCTAGAATTCTAGTAGGTGTTGATGGAAAATGAAGAAAATAAGTTGAACAATGCTTACCCAAGAAACTTTGGTGAAGAAGTGCTTTAAAAACCGCCTAGGAGATTTGGAGAAGAAAGGGTTTATGAAAATTTTATAAAATCCCGTTTTTGGTTCTGTTTAAATGACTAGGCAAAATGCTCTATGCGATCGCAAAAAAGCCTATGTGATTGCATAGGTTTGACACTCTTGACTTATGCATTCACGAGCTAAGGGCCGCGTTCACATAAGGTTAAAACTACCCGGCCCCAGACCCATCTCCTATTCTATGCGTTCGCGACTAACTCCGTGCATTCGTGTAGAGAAATTCCCCAAAGCTCCACGTTCACACTCAGGTCCATGTGTTCGCATAGTGCAAACCTACCCCCTTCCTTGTTTGTGCGTCGCATTCGCATAGATGACCATGTGTTCGCATAGAGTAAAAGCCTGGGCACCAAAATACAACAGAAAATATCAGATTTCTAAGTCTAAAATTATTCCGAAACACACCAGAGCCCTCGGGGCTCCTAACCAAACACATTTACTAACTCAACAACATCATACGAACTTATCAGTGCGATCAAATACCCAAAATAACCTCAAAAATAATGAATTAAACCTCATAATCAAGAACTTTTCTCTCAAACTTCATCAAGTTACAAATATAGAAATTCAAGTCTGAATCGCGTCAACGACGTCCGTTTTTAACGAAATTTTACAAAAAGGACTTAAACCATATAAAAGATCTGTACCGGGCATCGGAACCAAAAAATACAGGCCCGATATCATCGCTTTCTAATCCTATTTTCATTTCAGTTTTCCTTAAAAATTTTCAGAAAACAATTTTATAGAAAAATTTGTTTCTCGGGCTTGGACCTCGTAATTCGATTCAGGGCATATGCCTAAGTCCCATATTTTCTACGGACCCTCCGAGATCGTCAAATCACGGGCCCGGTTCCGCTTTCCCAAAATATTGACTGAAGCCAAATTTATTCATTTTAAAATCAAAACTAAGAATTTTTCACAGAATTTCATATTTAAGCTTTCCCGCTACGCGCCCGGACTGCACACGTAAGTCAAGATAACTCTAAATGAGGTTTTCAATGCCTCGAAAACACATAATTCAATTAAAAACAAGTGATGAACCCTTTAGGTCGTCACAAATAGATTCTACAAATATTTATAATCACAAAAAAGTTTATACGTGTTACGCTATTGAATATATATTTCAATGAAAAAAATTCAAAATCTATACCTAACCTTTCCCAGTATTAGTGACACTCTCAATTTCATCATCTAGATGTGGATCTCTAAATACGCTTTCATACTAAACTTCTGCATGCACATCCATATCATTACGTTCATCACCACCTGACAGTAAGCAAACCACAATAATGATCATAAACTCCATCTTTGGTAATTAGAACACTAGATTCTCTCTATGTGTTCCTTTCATCAGTATCAAACTTTGATCCTAGATTTTCTTTAAATCCTGAGAAAGAAACTAAGTTATAAAGTTAAGGACAGACAGTCCTAAACTTCAGGTTACAAGTAAAGAAGTTAAGGACAGACAGTCCTTAACTTAGAGTAACAAGTTTAAAATTTAAGGACATGCAGTCCTTAACTTTGAACTCCAAGTTAAAAAGTTAAGAACACTTGGTCCTGAACTTCAACTTTCAAATTAAAAAGTTAAGGACACTTGGTCCTGCACTTCCAATTTCAAATTCAAAAGTTCAGGACAGACGGTCCTCAACTTAAACTTACAGGTTCAAAAGTAAAGGACGCTTGGTCCTAAACTTCAAGTCGTAAGTTCAGAAGTTAAGGATACATGGTACTAAACTTCAAGTTTTAAGTTCAAAAGTTAAGGACAGACAGTCCTTAACTTATAGTTTTAAGTTCAAAAGTTAAGGACACTTGGTCCTAAACTTCAAGTATTAAGTTCAAAAGATAAGGACAAGCAGTCCTTAACTTATAGTTTTAAGTTCAAAAGTTAAGGATACAAGTTCCTGAACTTAGACTAACTGAAATTAATGATATTACCATGATTTCATTCTCTGATACAGCTATTTTCTGATTTACTCTAGTAACTTCAGCTTACAGTTCCTTTTAAAAACTCTCTGATAATCTCTAAATCAAAAACAAAAAAACAAAAAAGTCTTATAAGCAAAAAATAATCAAATAAAATACTAATAATGCTATTCAAAGGCAGAAAACCTACTTTAATAATTTCCTTAAGCATTGCTTCATCAAATTGTGTGGAAGAAGGCATTGAACTTTCATCTTGAGAAATTGGCTCTTCCATACATGAATGATGACACCTCGATCAACTTATAAAACTATTATATAACAAAAAATAAGCATAAGTTTTCAGAACTAAAACAAATAAACAAAAAAATATCCAGTAATTAGATTAACTTGCATTTTTATTATGGAAGTATTTTTTACACAGAGGATCATACAGTAGAGATTTCGTTTCTGAATAATATAATATCTGAGGATGAGTATAGCCACATTCTTGGAAGTTCACAAATTAATTTTCCTGGAGAATAGGAATTACTTCCATAATACAAACACAAAAGGCAAAACGAAAGCCAAGTATAGTATAGTTATCATTGTCTTTATCTTTGTCTTTCTCATTCTTATTCTCATTCTCATTGGGCTTCAAATAACCCTTCAATGATTTTAATTATGTTTCATAAGAAAGAGAGCCCCACTTGAAAGAAGAGCAGAGTTCATCATCATCTACAATTTTCATTATCTACTCAGACACATCCTATTCTTTCGCTTCCCCATCAAAACAAATTCAATAAAATAAATTGTTGCCAACTTCACAGCATCATCATCGCTGCCTGCAAATGATGCAGATGTACCATGTGGGTAACTGGTAATAAAATTAAACAAATCACGCAACTCAACTCTATCCTTTCCGGGAAAATAGACTTTCGAAAGCTTATTCTCTTTTTCATGCAAATCTTTGATGTCCGGTGAGGAGTAACACTTCAAACCAGTAATTATATGAAATGTTTCACGTGTAAAATTAATTTCACGGTCAAAAACCTTGAATGTTATCAAATCATGGTCATTATTTACAATTTCTGAAAGCAATACACAGTGAATAAGTTTATCACAGAACTTTCCACTTTGTAATCGGAAAAAAATTTCCGAAAATACCATCTCTCAACTTCTTCCACTACCTGTTTGACAAATTTTTTTGATTATTTCCTTATACTATAAATATCCTTTCCAATAGATCGTAAAATTATGCCAAACATCAAACTCGAACACACGATCTCCTTCCATTATCACACTACAAAGAAGGAAAAAGAACATAAAGATTAGGATTTATAGTTACAACTTGAAAAGTTCGAGGAACTTGGTCCTTAACTTCAAGTTTCAAGTAAAAAAGTTAAGAACATGTAGTTCTTAATTTAAAGTTTTAAGTTTAAAAGTTAAGGACAATAGGTCATGAACTTCAATTTCAAGTTCAAAAGTTAAGAACACTTGGTCCTTAACTTAAGTTTCAAGTTAAAAAGTTAAGGACATGCAGTACTTAACTTATAGTTTCATGTTGAAAAGTTAAGGACACTTGGTCCTTAACTTCAAGTTTCAAGTTCAAAAGTAAAGGACACTTGGTTCTTAACTTTGAATTTCAAGTTCAAAAGTTAAGGACACTTCTGAACTTTGACTTACAAGTTCAAAAGTTAAGGACACTTGTCCCTTAACTTAGAGTTACAAGTTAAAAAGGTAAGAACAGGAAGTCCTTATCTTATAGTTTCAAGTTGAAAAGTTAAGGACATTTAGTCCTGAACTTCAACTTTCAAGTTCCAAAGTTAAGGACGATTGGTCCTTAACTTCAAATTTCAAGTTGAAAATTTAAGGACACTCAGTCCTTAACTTTGAGTTCCAAGTTCAAAAGTTAATGTCGCTTGGTCCTTAACTTTTATTAACACAGTTAACTAAAAATTCATAAACATAGTTAGCTTATGAATTCATACGGCTATTTTATGAAATGTCCTTACATAATCAAATATATTGATTGAACCACAAATACATTTCAATACAAAAAAAAATTTCAATAACAGCCTCACAAAATACGCTACTTATTTGACACTGAATCAACTTATAATCATTATTTTTAAAATTTAACACATACTTGACATAACATTGATCGAGATTACATATATACAAAAACAAAAATGCATAAAAGCAAAAAATAAAAAATAAAAAAAATACCAGTTCGATCGTTCGATGAAGATGAAGAAGGAGAAAGATTA
This sequence comes from Nicotiana benthamiana, assembly GCA_034376525.1. Taxonomy (NCBI): domain Eukaryota; kingdom Viridiplantae; phylum Streptophyta; class Magnoliopsida; order Solanales; family Solanaceae; genus Nicotiana; species Nicotiana benthamiana. The sequence goes on along the minus strand of CM067327.1, from coordinate 20,323,798 downwards.
AGTGTAGCTGGTTTGCATGCGAGGACGATACAGATGAGGAGCACGCGAAACTGCCTGAAATTTTCACTCTCAAATTTTCCCTTTTCTGAATGAATAAAACAAAGGTTTAGGAATATAAGAATTAAAGAAAGGGTAAAACTGTCTTTTTGCTATTAGTAATGGCTATTTTTGCTGAGCATTATAATTAGTGGATAAAAAATAAAGATCATCTTAGTTAATAGCTACCACACACCATTTTACACGGCTTTCATAGTCATGGATCGTAGTAGTAATATTTTTCGAATACGATGAAGACAAAATGTAGTATTTTATGGAAGATAAAATGACCAAATCTTGATAGAAAATGATCGAGTAACTAACTTGTAGTCACTGGCATTAGGTAAAGGATAATGAGAAATTTTCATAAAATATTATTTTAGTAATAATTAGTCATCTATATATACTAGTTTCTATATTACGGATTATAGATATTTTTTATTTGGTTATAATATGTATTTGATGTATTTAAGCTATTGTATTCATGAATACATCAGCAAAAATAGGTGTGGATCAGGGAAGTCCAGCTAATCAGTTATTGTATTCCAGTTTATTCAATTGTACTCATGGAGTGAAACATGGATTTATAGCTGAAAAGATTATTGTATTCGACTGTATTCAGGGCGTGAAATAGGAGATGACACTGTTTTTAAAAGGAAAAGTGAATCAATTAACGTAATAGACTCCTAATATAACTCAACAAACTTAATTATCACACAAATATTGTATTTTCAGTTATAAAAAGATTTCCAACCGAAAAATAACTCAAAAACATAGCAATCTTCAGAGAAATTATATAATACATATGAATACATAAATTATATTAATTAAAAAACTTATGAATACATTCATGGCATATAGCGAGACAATGAATACAATAAAAAAAGACAATGAATACCATGAAATACATGAAAATACATTGACATATATTAACAGAAAATCATCCTACAATATCCATATCTTAATTTTTTCAATTGGCAAGGCGATATTCACGATGCTAGTGGAGCCAACTTATAAAGCAATGAGGAACGAATTTAGGAGGAGAATGGGAAGGAAAACGACAGTGACAAGCCTTGACGGATTCGATATTTGCTACACAGTCCCCATTAGAATTCCAACAATAATGTCGATGTTTGTGGGCATGAAACGCTGCCACAAGACAACTTCTTGATCCATAACAGAGAAGAAATCAATTAATGGAGGATCTGGCACTTGCTACTAAATTCTAATAGAATCGATCCAAAAAAAGGGGTAGTTAGAAATCTACAAAGCTAAACGGTAAAAACATACTCGGTAATTGCCTTATCCTATCATTTAGTTTTCTACTCATATATATAGTGATCCGCTCTTCAGGTGTCTTCCTTTATTGCTTTCTTGCCTCTTAAAGGAATTGGCTGGTTTGGGGACCAATCCAGGTATATTGGTTACCTCCGTAGTAGAGAAGGAATCAATTAATGGAGGATATTGACTTCTTGCTAACAATTCTCCTACTACAATGGAGGATATCGACGGAGGAGAAATCACAAGCGAACTAGACAGAGAAGAGGAAGAGTATCAGAAATTTTAATAAGATGGTAGAAGAGAATGGGATGTATCAAAATAGAGATAGAAAGAAATGTTGTAACTGATTAGTGTATTTAGTGGCTTAACGCTAGGAAGTAACCAAAATGAAATATTTGGCTATAAATCTTAAAAGGCATCTATAGAATATAACTTTTTTAAATAATATTTATTTAAATATATAAGGTGTTAATATTTTCTATAGGAGGTAAAATTATCAAAAATAATAGTATTATCATTTGTCATTTCCTAATACGATAAGAAATCTAAGAAGCACAACAAAAGAAAGCTCTTGAACGCAAAAAAATAAAAAAAATTAAGAGATATATGTATAGATATAAGTTATATTTTCTTCACCTTTGCTTGAAGATGAGGTTCATCCAATGAAAAGCGAAAAACATAACATACCTATCAATTAAAAAATGAGAGAAAATTAAGCAGTTGTTCTCATTTGGTTACTTATTAACTAGTAGGATACTATATCCCATTTGGTTATTAACTGATAGCAGGGTTTTATTTGTCGGTGATTATTATATCTTCCATTTATTTTGTATTTTTTATATTGCTGTTATTTTATTATGATTCTATTGATAGTACTAATATATTTATTGTTGTTGCTTTTTTGAGCCGAGGGTTTCTTGGAAACAGTCTCTCTATCCCTCGAGGTAGGGATAAGGTCTGGAGACATATTACTCTCCCCAGACCTCATTTATAAAATTATACCGAGCCGTTGTTATTGTTATTGATACTATATCCCATATTTTGTTCCTTTGTTAGTTATGTTCAGATATATTCATGAAAAATCACAATAAGGTACAAGCTTTGGCCACCATATTAATTGATGCTTCTGATTAATTGAACTAAAGAAATTGTCACTATCACACCTTTTGTTATCAAGAATGTCACTTCACTTTAAAACTGCATTTAGACACATGACATCCGGGATAGAGCTAGAAATTTGAGCACGGATTCTGTTGAACCCAATCGTTTTTACTCAAATAATTTATTATTAAAAATATATATTAAATAATTATAAATATTAATTTTAGAACCCAATTATGTACTTGAAGTCATTATTTTAAGATTCAATTCCATAAAATTAAAATTTTAGCTTCACCTCGGCGTGAAATTGATGTTTCCATCATCTTTCACTCATAGGCCACATTTAAATTTGATAGATACATGCAAATTTATTATATAATTTCATCCTTAATTAACACGTAAACGAGGAGAAAAGTTCTGAATCAATAAAATATCCTAAACGAGAGATCAAAATAGTGGATAAGCACATAATCAATGAATCTCTTTCATACTTGCAACAAAGAATGGTGTATATAAGTAGCTAGTTATTTGAGTAATCCACTTGGAATATGTATATTTATCATTAGATGAAAACCACATAACAATGAGTTGGGTAAGCATGTTTATCATTAAATGAAAAATAATACAGCTTTTTATACAAGTAGCTGATAGGATTTACTGTTTATAATCTAACTGGTATAACAACAACAACAATAACAACCCAGTATAATCTCACTTAGTGGGGTCTGGGGAGGGTAGTGTGTACGCAGACCTTACCCCTACCCTGGGATAGAGAGGCTGTTTCCAAATAGACCTCCGGCATCCTTCCCTCCAAGAACTTCTCACCTTGCTCTTGGGAAGACTCGAACTCACAAGCTCTCGGTTGGAAGTCATACATAATTATATATAGAGCTATTAATATGTGTCAGTACATACGGGTCTTGGCATTTAACGAGATGGGCTTGATCGACCTTTTGAAGGGTCTTAAATTGGTTACCCTAGCTCAATCCTACGTGGGTTGCGAATCCCCATGGGCCGGCTCACTATTTTTTAGAAATATTTATCATACTTATTTAACTTAAGCTCTAACCTAATAATCTAAAAAAAATATTTACAAGTCAAATAATATATTGTTAGACAGAAAGTTTCTACAAAACTTAATAACTTTTGACATTGTTCCAATAGAGTACAATGAAACTCAGGAAAAAAAAGGATAATATTTTATTTATTAAAATCAAATCAAACTACTCAATTAAACTTATGGCATATCTAACGCTGCTACATTATATTCATCAAGTGCATTTGAATTCGTGACAACAAAATTAAGAGAGAAAAAGGAAATCATACATACCACTATAAAATTGAAAGAGAGTAAATAATGCTGCTACTATTTAGGGTTTATGAAATCTGGGATTTTATTATTCATTTTATTATTTTATTTTACTTCACTTTATGCTTAAAATTTTGAAATTTAAAACTTCGTTCTTTTAATGTGATGAGCGCAATAGACTATAATTTTGGGCTACTTTTCTTGTTATTTTTAATTTATAGTTCCTTTTAATTTTTAATATATTTAATTAAATAGTTTTCATTAGGCCTACGGGCCAACCTATTCCAACCTAGGTCAAGACTCACAGGTCCCAAGCTTACTTTGGCCTCCTCTTGAATAGGCTCCAAAAATCATAGTCTGGCCATACTGAATCACGGACCCCGTGGGCCTGCACATTGGCCAATATTGATGACTCTATTTATATACATAATATACATAAATTATATATATATAAATTATTTTTAATTTAAACGATTGAACGAATTATTATTTATATAATTCTTCAAAATAGGAATAATATTGAGTTGAGTGATCACTTACCTAGCTAGTCATACTTCATATGTATCATCATAATATAAAATAGTACCACAATGTCCATGATTTTTTTTTTTACACTTGTGTGACTTGTGCATGCAAATAATTCAAATTATTTCATTTTCAACAAAATGTCCACTTTGCATTGGACAAAATCCTTTCCAAAAGCATCCAGTATCTTCTAAAGTTTAGCCATATTAATGTCCTTACCAATTTGGATAGGATATGAAATAATGGTGATAATAAAATAACATAATATCAGAAGGAAAAACAAAATAGAAAACATTTTTTATAGTTAAAGATTTGTTATGTTGTGCTTGTGAAAGGTGTAAATAGCACGGTATAATTAATTTTTGGATTGGTTATTCAAAAATAAGCAGCGTTTATAAAGTCAATGAAAAATAGCCATTATTTTGCTGTAATAGAGACTGGTCCAACATAATATACTGGAGTTCAGTGCACCTATATATGAACTCCAGCATATTATGCTGGACCAGTATACTTTGCCGGCTCCAGTATAATATACTTGAGACTGGAGCATCGGTGCCCCAAACTCCAGTATATTATGTGTATACTTGTTGGAACTCCAGTATATTATGCTGGAGTTCTAGTGTATTTGTACTGGAAATACTTATCCTAGAACTCAGGTATAATATATTGGAGTTCAAGTATACATATGCTGGAACTCCAGCATAATATACTGGCGTATTTTCCAGGTTTTGAACAGTATTTTCACTCAAATTTATTTTTATATAAAAAGTGACTAAATTTTTATTATTTTTAAAAATGATGCTTTTTAAACGATCATTTATAAATCTGACCATTTTTTAATTTCACCCTTGTGAAAGCCTTGAAAGATTATATCTTTGATTTGAGAAGCATCTCAAAATAGTGCATTGTCCTTCTTTTTTTTATAAATAGTAATTTCTGTTAGAATATATGCTTAACGCTAGAGGGGGGGTGAATAGCGTTATAATAAAATTTGCGGAATTTAAAATCAAGTTGCTGAATTAAAACCTGCAGGAATAAAATAAATGCGGAAATTAAAGAGTAAGGAAAGAACACACCGATGTATCCTGGTTCACCACACCTTGTGGCTAGTCCAGTCCCCGAGAGACTCTCTCGAGATTTCCACTAACACTGTTAAGCTTACGGGTGCTCAACAAACCGTTACAACCTGAGAGCTTGAGTCACACAAGCCTCAGCAAACCGTTAAGTTTACGGGTACCTAACAAACCGTTACACTTGAGAACTTGAATCCCACAAGTCTCAAACAACCTTGCTCGGAGATACCTCACTCCAAGATTTCTCAAGAAGAAATACAATATTCCCTCTTGCAACAAGTGTATGCAAACACTTACTACTCACTTAAACAATACCCTCTTAATAGAGTGGATATGAGTACAAAATAATCAGCTCAAGATCACAACAACTTAATCAAAGATTGGCTCTCAAAAATAATGAATTTAGAATGAAAATGATTGCAATTGTAATATGTAAACTTTGACAGATTTTAGCTCAGTTGTTGTATTTAGAAGAGTGTTTCAGGGGTGTATTTATAGGATAAAAAGAGTATCAAACCGTTGCCTAATTGTCAAACAAAATCCCTGAAATTGTGCTGTGACAATCGATTGTCAGGTATTTACAATCGATTGTCTGACCATTTTTCAAAAGACAACTTTTTAGCAGAAAATCGTTTGTTTGAAAATCTGTAAGTCAACAATCGATTGTTGGAAGACCACAATCGATTGTGGTTCATATTTTCAAAATATTTCGGTCAGTTATTTGAAAAATGGCAGATTTGTGTGATCAAAATTCAACAAACAAATCCCTGATTGAAGGAGTGATTTACTGAACAATAATTTAGTTTAGGACTTTGTAAAACGGATTTGTAAATAATTTTCAACCACCAAAACTTGACTTTTAAGAAGAAGATTTATTGTAAAAAATATGTTTTTGGAAATCTGAAGCTTCAACAATCGATTTTTAAATCCTCACAATCGATTGTTGGCTTAATAAAAGCCTTTTTAACACATTGCCTCCTTGACAATCGATTGTTGGCTTAATGAAAACTTTTGGTAACATACTGCCTCACTGAAAATCGATTGTTGAACCATGACAATCAATTGTTGAACCATAAAAGCTTAATTTTGAAAGTTCCGGTGTTCAAAGCTTTGGCAACGGTCGATTATATACCTTGGATATACACTTAATATACACTGTGTATACCAGAGTATACCAGAATAGAAAACTTACTTCAAAACCCATTTTGGTTGAAATGAAAACGTTAAAAACATTTTGTTTGAAGTATATTAAAAATATTTATGATATATGTAATTTAATAAAATGATTTTATGAGAGAGCCAATATTAGAATATGTCGTTGAGTCAAGATCACAAAATAAAATGACTCAAACAAAAGATCTTCATTTATTTTCAATGCTTCATATATTCTCTTGATCTTGTCTTGAACTTGTTTGGACTCCAATTCTTGTCCGCTCAATTAATGACGCATATCCTTCCTCTATGCGTATTGAAAATTGCATACCTTCCTCCTTGTATGCTTTTGCATATCTTCCTCCTTGTATGCTTTTGCATATCTACAAAATAAATACACTTTAGTTAAATATAAATCAAAGTGTATTTTAATAATAACTCACATATATTTTGGCATATATTATTTTCCATCTAAATTGGTTTGTCAATTATCAAAACATATAATTATGAACATACATATGTTCCAACAATTTCCATTTCATCAATAAATCAGAATAATACAGGTTTTACCAGCAGCCACTGACTAGCTACTGTTTCCACTCAATCTAATATGAATTCACTCCCAAACGCTATATATACATTAAATTTCAAGAACATTTAATTCTTTCCGTCTTTCCCTATGGGTAGTGATCCAGTCTTCTCAAAGCAATCTTCTAGTTTTTAAGTGAGGTTTCTTATGTATGCACGTGAACTGCTATCTCTTTGCATGTATCATTTATAACTACGCTTCCGCCTTGGAACCTAATCTTGTTCCTTTCTCGCCAGAGACAGTATACCAACATTCCAAACACACTAGTGGTTATTTCAGCATGTCCATTTCTCCTTTGCAATATTGCTAATCCATTCTATTTCAATATTCCAATTACAAGTGGTTCTCGGGTATCCCAGCCATATGAGCAATCTATTCCATAACCCCTATGATGTCGGACAAGTAAAAAATAGATGGTCAAAAGATTCATCTACTTGCTTGCAGAATACACATTGTTGCGGAATCTGTATCCCAAAGTGCATTAGCCGCTCCACTGTTGCCAGTCTTCTGCGCAAAGCTAGCAAGACGATAAGTTTGAATCTTGGGTGTAGTTTTGGCTGCAGTACTATACTTTTTCATTGTACTTTTGGGGTTTGAGGGAGCTGGAGTCTGTAGAGCTTGTTGATGTTGAACAGTTCTCCCCTCTGTAGCTAGATCAATCGACATTTCAGGTCCCCCTGTATACCCTGAAGACTTGTTATCAGTGATCTGGTTTCAAATATCTTCCTCACAGCCCAGACTGCTGTTTTAGGAGTTGGTACATTGTCCTTTTGATTTATATTATCACAAGAATCCCAAGTTTAAAGTAATAACAAAATAGGCCCATAACCCATACCCCACCAACTATATTTTGGGCCTATTCATCTGTCGTTAATGGGCTCATTTCCTCTTTTTTATTTAGGGATTTTTACATATCTATACCATATAGCAAACCTTATTACCTTCCATGTTTAAGGTTTGTATTTATTACATTTAAGCATACCAAATTTTTATTTATGTACCATAATTCAAATTAAGGGTATAATTATTGTTTCACTTATTCTAGGCATAATTTTAGGAGCATATATTCACTTTATTTTATTTATCCGCCTCTCTCTCCTCCCATCCCCCACGATTTTTCAACTAATTTAAATTCAGGAGGCCTGGGAAAATATCGATGAAGGTAACTTTGCATGACCCCACCTTGATTTATATACATTATATATGATAATTCGTACTGCTTTCAAAACAAGAAGAGTCAAATATTATACTGCTAACGTTTTAATCTTTATTTTGGGGTGTTTAGACCACTTTCAAAGTTCAGTTGTGTAACCCGTTCTTAGTGCCAGTTGTGTAACCAGTCTACAGTGTGAGTGCAAGTGTAGTTAATTTGTAGTTTTTTGCAGAAATTTTGTAGAAGAAGAGCAAATTTTGTTGTCAACATTTTATTTTTACACAAGATTGTAGTTTAATTGTAGTATAAATGTAACAATACAACTTTATACAATACTTAAAATGATTTGTAGTTTATTTGTAGAAATTGTATCTACAAACTGAATACATTGAATTTTAATATCCCAATTCTCATTTCAATTGTAGCATAATTGACATTTTCGACATAATTGTAGAAGACTTTAGAAGTTTTAGTCTTTCCAATCTACAATTTATCTACAATTCTACAATTTATCTACAATTTAAATACAATTCTGGAAATATGTCTTCTTCTTCTTCTTCTTCTTCGACGTGTTTCAATCTGAAATTCAGTCAAAAATTTCACCAGAACCCCTCAAAATTTAGATATAAACTCCTAAACATATTCCAAATTATTTACAACAACACCCAATCCAAACAAATAATGATTTTTGAAAATTCAAAATTGAATTTAAAGCTTTCAAGCTTTTTAATGGCTATCAATGGTGGAAAATACATGGAGAATGAGAGAATCACGCTGTAATGGATTTTCTTCCGTTATAAATCTCGAAATTAATGGTGATAGAATCATCATTAAATCTGATTCCTTCTATTTTGGTGCGTTTTTAGGGTGGAATTCATCTATTTTTGGTTTGGTACAGATTTTGTAGATAAACTATGGACTAGGCGGGTAAATACAATATTATGAACATTTTTGATAATAAGGTTTGCTATATGGTATAGATAGGTAAAAATCCCTTTTGTTTATTTATTTTCAGTTCTTTTCACATTTTCACTTGAGAGAAAAAGATTCTTAAATTCTCTCTAGAGTTTAAGTTTTGATAATGCAAAAACAAAACAAAAGTAGTCAAAATAATTATTAAGATAATTACAGATAAAATTTTCTAATATGCAATAATTGATAATATATTAAAAAAGCAATGACTTACTATAATATATTACACTAATCGAATAAATAATTATTCTCCCTGTTCCAATTTATGTAGATTTATTTTTGCATAGTCCACGATTAAAACTATCTAAACTTTGACTAATATTCTTAGTTTTTATATCATATTAACATGAGAAGAATTATAATTCATATTATTTTTCATATAATTTTGAATATCTAAATTTTAATTTTATAATATTGAGTTAATATAATTTTATTTAGCTTCAAAGATTAGTCACATTAACTCTCGAAAGATGAAAAGATTCATATAAATTGGCACGAAATAAATATTAAATTTTAGCAGGGGCAAAACTAGGGGCACAAAATAGTTTATTCGAATTTCCTTCGTCCGAAACTTACACTATTGAAATTATGATATATATATAAAATAGATATTAAATTTCTTTAATTTTTTTGTGTTCTTGTTTTGATATTCGGCTTTTTTTAAAAAATCCTGCACCTACCATTAATTATTATTGTATACAGCTTAATTACTTTTTTGTTTCCATTTATAGATTATCTAAATCCAACGGCCGACAAAACAGTGGAAAACAAATTGTTCAATATTTGGTCTAAGAAAGAGGCTATCGTGATACAAAGTACAGTCCTATATTAGGTACTCATTTGTAGTCAAAAAATATAGCCAGAAAGTCAACCTTTTCAATCTGTGAAACCTCTTTGAGGTGTTAGTTTTATAAATATGTCAAAACATAAAGAAAATTTTAAAATAAAAATAAAAATATGGAATGACATGCTTGGAAATTTATTGCTTATTAGTTAGTAAGTTTTAACATTTATTGCCAACAATATGTAGCCATACATTTGATCTCTTCTTTCTTTATTTTATACTGGTTTGGAAGATAACATTTGATAAATTTATTTATGGAAGTATTAAAACCAAACTTCATATGAAATTGAAATTTGCATCCCCCTTCTTTTAAGAATAAAATAAAATTATTTGGGCAAATTACATAGCCAGTCCGCCAAAAATAATTATATCCACTAGCCAAATGTATAAAAGATATACAAAAAAAATATATAGTTTGACAGCTATTATTTTTGGAAGCAGCTATATTATATAATTTTTCCAAGAGAAATTTTCGTTCCTATACCATATATGAAACTATATTACCAAATATGTTCATAGTTTGCTAATTACCCTTCATGCTAATAGTATTCCCACAAAATATAGACAATGCATTAAATAAGAAATCATTATGGCTGTAGGATTTCTTATTTAAGCGCGCAAAAAATTGGGAATTAAATATTTTTCAGATCTTCCACAACGCAAATCACGCACATTCATAATTATCGTCGGCTTCGTTTCAAATTTTTTATACTCTGTTTTCGCGATACTCTGTTTCCAGAATTCTCTCTATATCTCTCTCTATCTCGTAATCCCAAATTTCAGTAATACAAAGCAAAGGAAAAGAGAGCAGCAATTCCACCATCGACAGCCATTAAAAAACTTTGAAGATTTGAATTCAAATTTGAATTTTCAAAAATTATTTGCTTGGATTGAGTGTTGTTGAAAATAATTGGAAATATGGTTTGGAGTTTATATCTCAATTTTGAGGGGTTTTGGTGAAGATTAGACTTGGTTTTGACTGAATTTCATATTGAAACTAGAAGAAGAAGAAGAAGAAGAAGAAGAAGAAGAAGAAGAAGAAGAAGAAGAAGAAGAAGAAGAAAAAGAAGACATGATATACATTATATTGCAGAAATTGTAAAAAATTATAGATTGTTGTTTATTTATTTAATTCTATTCATTTACCTATTATATGAAAGTTGAAATACATTGTATAAAAATTATATTTAAGTAGATGACTTAGTACTGTTTTAGACAAAAATATGTATCAAAATGTGAAACAACATTTCAAGGAAGGCATGTCGAGTCCAAATATATACCCACTTTGTAGATAAATTGTAGATTATTTGTATTCTAATTGTAGATGTTTTATTTTTTATTTTCACAAATAAAAATGACTAAAATTTTTATAAATCATATGAAAAATGAAATTACGTCAAAAATATCAATTATGCTACAATTGAATGAGAATTGGGATATTAAAATTCAATGTACCTAGTTTGTAGATAATTTGTAGATTATATGTATTCTGGTTGTAGGTGCTTGATTTTCTGTTTTCACAAATAAAAAACGACTAAGAATTCTACAAATCTGATGCAAAAAATGTAATTATGTCGAAAATTCCAATTATACTACAATTGAATCGGAATTGGGATATTAAAATTTAATGTACCCAATTTGTCGATAAATTGTAGATTATATATATTCTGATTGTAGATGCTTTATTTTCTGTTTTCACAAATCAAAAACGATTAAAAGTGCTATAAATCTTCTGCAAAAAATGCAATTATGTCAGAAATTTCGATTATGCTACAATTCTGTGATTCTCCTATATGCTCTTGGTACTCCTTACGAAACTGCTACATTAAATATGGAATCCAAAAAAACATGATGAGCGGATAGATCTTCCTAATTTTGTTGATAATTTGTAGAAACATTGAAATTTTATATTTTCATATTAATTTTTAAAATGATATGTAGTTTTGTTGTAGATTAAATGTAGAAATAAGCCATTATAAGTCTTATTTGACTCATTCCTCACATTCAACTTATTATACATATTCACGCCTCTTTAAATGCAATACAACTATACTTTCTTGAATTTAAAGGTATAGCAATATATATAACTTAAAAATATCTTCTCGTTTATACAATTTAGCTCCAAAACAGACGAAGTGGAATAACAATCTCCCATCAAAACTTCGAACACAAAAACACAAAGCTCAAAAATAAATAAACAACAGTCTATAATTTTTTACCATTTTTCTACAATTTATCTACGATTTCTGCAATATAATATATGTTATGTCTTCTTCTTCTTATTCTTCTTCGAGTTTCAATCTGAAATTAAGCCAAAACCAAGTCTAATCTTCATTAAAACCTCTCAAAATTAAGATATAAACTCCAAACCATATTCTCAATTATTTGCAACAACACCCAATCCAAATATTTTTGAAAACCCAAATTAGAATCAAAGCTTCAACGCTTTTTAATGGCGGCAATGGTGGAATTGCTGCTCTTTTTTCCTTTCCTCATATATTACTGAAATTTGGGATTACGAGATAGAAAGAGAAGTAGAGAGAATTCTCAATTCTTTGCAACAACATCTAATCCAAACAAACAATATCTTTTGAAAACCCTAATTCAAGTTCAAAGCCTTAGCTATGGAAGAAATAGTGGAATTTTGATACAGAAATCGTAGGTGTGGGAGGAAAACATGGGTGAAGGTATGAGAATTGGAGAGAGAAATATGGGGAAGTGATACTAGAAGAAATATACAGTACCATTAAATTAGGAGTATAATCAATATCCTTAAAACTCATTACGGTATGTAATTGATTATTAAGTATACAAAATGTAATTCTATCAAATTTTAAACATTAACGATAATATAATTTCCTGTATGGCATAGAAATACAAAAATTCTTTTTTCCAAATTAACTATTTCTTGCATTCTTTAGTCCGCACGGCCCAAAAGAAAGAAAAGAAAAGAACAATTTCTAGAAAGAAAAAAAAGAATAATTAAGATTTCATTTTTTTTGGGTTTGGAAACCGGTGATTTTATTAAAAAAATATATATAACATCTGGTTATGTCAAGGGCAATTCTTGATAATTATCTCTCTTCTTTTGTCTAATATACTAATTTATTATGATAAGAAATGTCTGCTAATGACATCTTATTTTGTTTTACTTTTTTCAAAGAGGACAAGGGACGCTTATGGTAGTAAAATTGAGTTTGACATCTTATTTTGTTCCGCGTTAATTGTTTTTACTTATCAAATAAATTTGACATTTTGTTTGAATAATTAATGATGAAAGCAATTGTTAGTTGAAGTAAAGACACTCATTTAGTAACAAATACAGTAACTGTATAGCTAAAAGAGATAACGCATCAGTAGGTTAAAATAATGTAATTAACTTCAAAATTTGATTCTAACATTTTTCAAAAAAAAGGAAACTATTGAAAATTGAAAATTCAACAAATGAAAGGTTCTTATAATTAGGGCAGTGCATAATTTATAAATACGAATTACCATATTGAAACTTAAGTGAAAATTTTGGTATTTAGTATTCGATATTTTGGTATTCGGTATAGTATTTAGTTTAAATTTTTAAAAAATATGGTATTAGATATGGTATTTGGTATTCTAAAAATACCGATACCATGCCGAAATTAGGGGTGGGCGTCGGTCGCTTTAATTCGGTTATGAATATTATCGGTTTAGCATATCTGTTTACAAATTTGATAAACCGATACCCGAACTGATAAGATATTGGTTATCGGGTGTCGGTTAATCGATTATCGATCATTATCAGTTCAGTTATCGGTTTATCCGATAAGATAACTCTATCTAGAGTTAAGCGAAAAAGAAAAGACAATTTACTGGATTTAAGCAAAAGAGAGAAGAATTCACATATAGTTGTTACGATCCCAAACCGGCCCGATCGTGATGACGCCTCTCATGAAGACGAGGCCAGCCGACGCAACAATTACATTAACCATTTAATCCTTAAGAGTCATATTTTAAACATTTAATTAGGACAACATTTCATAATATAAGTCTAAATAAAATTGCGAAAATAACATACAAGCCCAACATCGAGGTGTCACTAATCATGAGCATCTATCAAGGTCTGAAAATAACAACGAGTCTAAAATAATGTACTAAATACACTAATAGCAATATGAGGAAAGAAGCGGTGCTGCTAACGTCATGCAGCCACATGTTGACTCTGATGACTCCGCGTATGAGCAAATTAACACCCGCTACCGGGTTTCGATATACCTGTATTTGCACACGAGGTGCAGGGAGTAATATGAGTACTTCATCCCAGTAAGTAATAAGAATAAACAAAAACTGAGCATTAGGAAATAATGATTCCATATTCACATTAGGCTCAATAAACACAACAGGCTTTCAAATCATAATACGAGTCAACCTTCCCTTTTAAAATCCAGCTTTTAGTAGAAATTATTTTGAAGCACTTTCCAGCAATTTCAGTAGGGTTCAATATCATTTAAAATGATAATAGATATTAAAGACATAATCGACCCCACATGCAAAACAATAATAATAAACACTTCATAACTTGAAATCTCTGTGGAAATAGCCAAATACCAAATCAGTGATTACTTTCTGAACATCTCGTAAACCCCAATTTAAAAAAAATTGTTTTAAAATATTTGTTCAACCTTTCGACAGAGGCTCAATATAAAGATGAATGAAAATAATCAATAATCAACATATTCGATAGAAACTCGCTTTTAGGAGGAGTGAAACCAATAAGTTCATAAACAGGACTTTCAGGAAAAATATCACTCATGTGCATGTATATATATCTATCGCCCTTCGGGCTAGCCTCTCTATACTCGTGACTCATCTCTTACCAAAGATTACTCACACTTAGCATTCATGCTCAGAAGGTACCATATGGTAACCGTTGCGGTGTGTAGCCCGATCCATATATCGTTGGGGTGTGTAGTCCGATCCATATATTTCGTCGATAGCGCTCATTAAGGGTGTGCAGACTCCAAGAGGGGCCCTTTACGGCCCAAGCGCAATATTGTTGCAGCGTGCAGCCCGACCGAACATACCGCTGCGGCGTGCAGCCCGATCCATATAAGTATTGCTCGGCGTGCAGCCTGATCCGCATACATACATACATACATACACATACATACATACATACACATACATACATATATATATATATATATATATATATATATATATATATATATATATATATATATTGTTGCGGCGTGCAGCCTGATCCATGGATATATAATCCTCACAACTAGGCCATCGGCCTCTCTCAGTCATTAACCTCGCCATCAGGCTCTCAGTCTATCTCAGTAAAACAGGGAACTCAGCCCAAAACAGTTTTTACACTTTTAAGAATATTGCTATAAATCCAGATTCAAGTAATAACAGGCAAAAACATGACTGAGGATATGGTAAATAAAGACCTTAGCCAAAAGCAAGGGATTCCCGGGGCCCGAACGAGAGCAGAGGCTGCAAGGTAGGTATTCTCAAAAAAGAAAGAAACGAAAACAGGCAGGGAGGTAAGAGCGAGTAAGACTAGGTTATAGCAAGACAACAGAGGTTAGATAGCTCTTACCGGAGGAAGAGGCTGTGGACTTCCGGAAATCTGTTTCATGTAGCTTGGCAAGGAAATTTTGAGTCGTGGGTACAAGACCCTTTACATGTAAGACCTATTGCTCATGCAATTTGGGATCCTCATTTTGGTCAACCGGCCGTGGAAGCTTTTACTCGAGGGGGTGCTCTTGGCCCAGCAAACAAATAAGGGGAGGAAAGATAGTAAAATGCCCTTAAGGGTCTCAACAAGTTGGCACAAGACCCCAAACATGGCATACAACCCAAAATACAGTAACATCAAACAATTAACTATCAATTACGCATGAAAATAATCGTTCGGAATGGACTAGGTCACAATCCCCAGCTGTGCTCTACCCCATGCTAGTCATGTAGCATGTAAGTCACCTCAACATAACACAACGATGTATAATCCAGGGTTTTAAACCTTCAGGACAGTATTTACGATCATTACTTACCTCGAATCAGTAAAATATCTAGCTCTCGACGCCTTTGCCCCTCAAGTCAACCTCCACGTGCATCGAATCTATCCAAAATCAGAGCGAATATATCATAATATGCTAAAGGAACATAGCCCAAGCAAAAACATGTTAGGATTTATGCCCTTCACTAGAGGGGGGTGAATAGTGAGGCACGAGAATGTCGGTAAATTTTGCGGAATTAAAATTGCAGGAGTAAAGTAAGTGCGGAAATTAAAAGTGTAAGGAGAGGACACACCAATATATACTGGTTCGCCACAATGTGTGGTTACGTCCAGTATCACGAGAGACTCTCTCGAGTTTCAACTAACTCCGTTAAGCTTACGGGTGCTTAACAAACCGTTACACTTGCTCGTAGATGTACGCTCTACAAGACTTCACCTTGCTCGTGGATACACACCACAAGACTTCCGCTCAAGGATACCTCACCTCAAGACTTCACACACTAAGATTGAGGGTACTTAGCAAACCCAACGCTCAATGAGAAGATATGGTCTTCTCAAGAACTTCTCGCTTTTACAACAAAGAACTCTCTAAGAAGAGTAGATAAAGAGATACAATATAAGCTCTATGAACAACACAAAGTTGTCTCTCAAATGGCTCAACAAAAGCTCTAAATGTGATGCACAAATATTATCAATATGTTAATGAATAATGAGAGATGTTGTTCTTTTAAAATAATCCCCAAAGACCTCTATTTATAGGGTGTAGAGGTGATATAGCCGTTGCCCAACAATTAAACAATATTTTTGAATTCTGGACAGAATAATCGATTATCTTAGGTGTATAATCGATTATCTCATTTTAAACGTTCAAAAAACTAGTCGTTGGATGGCAACGGAAACTTAAATAATCGATTATGTTCAAGTGATAATCGATTATCTTACAGGATAATCGATTATACGATATATGATACTCGATTATTCAACCTCTCTGTAATTTCAAGTTTTGGCTGAAGAACACTGGATAATCGATTATTTGACAATGATAATCGATTATCTAAGGTGATAATCGATTATCTTAACATGATAATCGATTATTAGGGCTTTCTTTAAGTTGGAAAAGCTGCAGTAGCAGGATAACCGATTATTGGAACATGATAATCGATTATTGAACTTTGAAAACCAACCCAAACATTAAAATCTTCCAAATCAAAAAACAAGTGTTGGAAAAGCTTGTTTATGGTATTAAAAGTGAAAACCAAGACTTAGTTCTTAAAGAAACAAGTTTCCAAGGTCATAAACGTCGCGTCACTTTGTTAAAGATGTTTTCCATATGTTTAGATGATGACCATAAATCAAGTGTGGTTTTTATGAAATAATGATTTGGAATATATTTATATTTATGATATGCATGATTTGATAAAATGATTTTATCCATATTAATGCTGACCTATGTTGAGCCAAAAGACAAGATAACTTAAACGTTGCTCTTACATTGGCTCTACCTAACGACCTACGCCTTGGGTCTTCGGTCTTGAACTCTTGAGCCCGTCTTGGCTTGTCTATGCAATCCCTTCTTCAATATGCTTCTTGGCATTCAATCTTCATTGTTTGATTCATCATCATTGATTTGTCAACCATCTTGATTGTTTGCTAATACATCTTCATTGTTTGTCATACAATAACATTGTTTGACAATTGACTTCATTGTTTGTCATTCATCAAAACCTACACTTGTAAATCATGCTAATACAACCAAAGCACATATATCAAAGATATCAATGATTTCCACACAAGGTCTAACAAAACAATCAATAACGGGCACAAATTCCAAAATTACCAAAATCCAAGTCCTGGGCCTACTTTTCGAAACTCAAATTTTTTTAGATCAACGGGTTCCTTATCTCTCCACGAGTTCATACATACCAAAAGTCCTAAAATCCAACCCCAAATGGTCCGTCAAATCCCAATTTAAAAGTCAAATTTCTCAAGCCCTAGTTCTTCAATTTTAGGCTTAGTTCCCATGAATTTCTAGGTAGATTTCACAATAAAAGAACGAGTTTTATGCTCAAGAAACTTACCTTCAAACATTTCCCCTTGAATCGCTCTTCAATAACTTTCCAAAACCCTTCAAAACGAGCAACTATGGTGGAAAATACTCCTACCTTCACTAACAAAACGCCTTAAAAACATTCTGCCTAGGCCTGACATTCCTTCTTTGTGAACGCGGTCATCCTCTCGCGAACGTGTAGCAAAAAATTACCGTGACCAATTTTTTATCTTAAGCGAACACGACATGCCAGTCGCGAACGCAATGCTTCCACAGACTTGAACTTCGCGAACACGTTTGCTTCCACGCGAACGCGATGAATAACTGACCATCAGCCCCAAATCCTCTTCCGTGATTGCGTACACATACTCGCGATCGCAATGAAGTTCCCTAACAAGCCTTCACGAACGCAAAGCTCTCAAAACTCAGTCCTTCACGAATGCGAGCTCTCCTTCGTGAACGCGAAGGCCAAAATATCTACACCACCAAAACTGAAAATCTCCAATCTCTCAAACACAAAAATGGTCTGATTGACCACTCGAAACTCACCCGAGGCCCCCGGGACCTCAACCAAAAATACCAACACACCCTAAAACCTCATTCAAACTTGTTCCAATCATCAAAACACCTCAAACAACATCAAATTACTTAAAATTCATCGAATTCAAGCCTAAGTTTCCAAAAACTTCTAAAATACACTTTTGATAAAAAAACCCGACCAAACGACGTCCAATGACACACATCACAAATAACATAGCGAAACTACAACAACTCTCGGAATTCCATTCCGACCCTAGGATCAAAATCTCACCTATCGACCGGAATTCGCCAAAATATTAACTTTGTCAATTCACGCCAAATCCTTCCACGGGCTTCTAAAATGCATTCCGATCGTGCACCTAAGTCATAAATTACCTAATGGAGCTAGCCAAATTATAAAAATTCCGATCCGAGCTCATATACGAATAAGTCAAAACTTGGTCAAACCTTTCAAATTTTAAGCTTTAATCTGAGAATTGTTCTTCCAAATTTTACTAAGAACCAAAACCAACGAGCTACATCAGTCATAATACATTACACGGGGCAAGTCATGCCCGAGAACTGGCGGTTAAAGTGCAAAAGCTCAAAATGATTGATCGGATCGTTACAATAGTATATTAAAGACTTGCGCTAGGAGTAACTAGTAAGGTCTATGAAGAATGAAGATGAAGCAACTAAAAAGTGGGGTTGTGAAAAAATAGGAGAGAATGAACTGAAGCCCTAGCATTTGTATGTACTTAAGGGTAAAGTCATAATTTATTAATTCTTATTAGGTTATCGGTTAACCCATTAACAAAATTGACAAACCGAGGCCCGAACCGATAACCCAATAGTAAAAAAATTTAAATCGTTACCGAACCGTTAACCTAATAACTCGATACCGATAACCCATAAATAATTAACTATTCAGGTTATCGATTTACCCAGTATACGCTTAGCCAACAACAACAACAACAACTACCCAGTATAGTCCCACAAAGTGGGGTCTGGGGAGGGTAATATGTAGACGAGCCTTACCCCTAACCGAAAGGGCAGAGAGGCTGTTTCCAATCGACCCTCAGCTCAGAGAAATGTATACGCCTAGCCCTAATCGAAAAATATATTATATTACACAAAACACTTATTATTAATTATAATATAAATATTTTTTTATTCTCTAAGTTCATCAATTAACTCTAAACAAGTACGAAAATATTTCTAATGATCAAATATATTTATTTATGTACAGTTTTGCTAGTTTTGGACAAAAATTTCGTCAATCGTTTTTTGTTTTGTACTTTTGAGTACTTTAATTAAGAATATTATTGTTTATGAATCTATACACTTATTAGTATTCAAACTGTATAAATCGAAGTTATCGAACCGATAAACCGAAACCGAAAAGAGAAAAAATCGAACCATATTGAATTTAATTAGGTACAATATTGGTATAGCTTTTTGAGAAACTGAATATGGAAAATATCACACCGAAATATCAAATATTGTACAGTACCGTCCGATGAACACTCCTATTTGTAATCTTGCTTGGCCACTAACAAGCAGAATGAAAGAGGTCTAACATCACCAATAAGGATTATGGTGGAATGGTACTTGATAAGTACTCTTTCATTTTTAACCAGAGGTTTTGAGTTTGAGCCCTTGGGAATAGAGTCACCTTTGTTAGAGAACGCTTTACTCCTCATGTGGAATCTTTCGGCGCGAACCCGAATTTAATCGAGCCCCAATGTGAACACCGGACATCGGGTGGGAACCCCCCAAAAAAAGTCTAACATCGGTCAATTTCCTCCTCTGACCAATAATTATAATGCCATAATAAATTTCTTTTAAATTGTTATGAAATAATATAAGCACAAGAACAATAATACAAGAACAAGAACGATAGAGAGAAAAGTAGAGAGAGGAGTATTCTTATTGATACTTTGGGATGGTTTACAATAGAATAGAACCCCTATATTTATTGGGAGGTGGTGACTTAGCCACCAAGTAGTAAACCCTAGAATCTCTCTAATTATAGACATTCACCTTAAATAGAGTTCTATTTATAACACTCCCTCTTGAATGTCTATTCAACAATGTGCCTCGTTAAAACCTTAAAACCAAAACCCAATGGGAAAAATTAAAGAGAAGGAAAAAGAGTACACATGTTTGAATATGCGCCTATTGGTTGCCTCGTTAAAAACCTCGCAAGGAAAACCCAGTTGGGACAAAACCTTGTAAGGGAAAAAGAGTGCAACGCGCATTAACTCCCCCTGATAAGAACATCAATTTATATCCTTGAGCATTTGCATTCCAATCTTGTGCACCATCTTCAAAGCAATCTTTGGCAGATGTTTGATAAATAAATCAACCATATTGACTTGATTAAATATTCCGCACCTTGAAATCATCATTCTTGATAGATATGAACATCTTCATATAATGTCGTGGAATGACTCTTCAATATCTCCATAGATGTATTCTCAATGCCATCATGCTTTGACTTTATACTTTCAAGTATTTGAACTACATGTCAAAATCTACATGTCTTTCATATGGAATCAATTCTACTTGAATTGTATCTCTTCTATTTGGCTAATATTTTTGTTTGTATTCGACAAACATAAGATCCTCATCGACATTTAGCGCTATCATAGATGTCGTCGACGAACATTTTATATCGGTTCCAATAAAATTTTCATAAGGACATAACATGGAGATCTCTTCATTCATATATCAGGTACCTGAATCTCTCATGAGATTTTATGAAGTGTTATGTCATGTGATCTTCTGGATCACTTGCCTCCTTATGATCACTTTGATCATTTGCTCATCTTCTTTATTAAGAAGTTCTTTTGAAACCGATTTGTCTATACGCTTCAAGCGTATCCAAGACTTTGTTCTTCTAGGACTTAATATGAGCATTTGCAGTGAGAATATAGTTACATTCTTAGGGTCAGCAAATGCGTGTAGCATGCTTTGCAATATGTTGCAATTGAATTATCCTTTTATGAACTTCAGGTTCATATTCGAGGATCTACACAAATGATAATTAATCTTATGTAACCCTTTCTCAAGTGTTTATCATGTCTCCCCCTCATGTTAGAAAAGCTAACTTGTTTCCTCAACTCTGGGAAATCATCTTTGTGCATTATCATGTCAATATAAACAGCACATTAATAATAATAAGATGAGATTATTTGGTTCCTGACCCTGAACCATTTGTGAGGGGAGAATATAATATACTCTCGTATACAACGTATATCAAACTGATATATATAACTTTGTTCTCATAAGAAACAGTTTAGCTATTAAGTGGAGGCACTCAATAATTATCTTGCTAAACCAACTTTGATATAAACCAACTTATCAAGATGAACTATCTTGAGTAGAAAATCTGGAAATTATGCTCGAAGTTAGATTACTGAGCAATTTACCTCGCAAGCACCGGCCAGGCTGCGGGTTAATAACAATTACGCATGTAACCATATCATAGATGCATCATATGTGGTATACATGGCAGGTGAATGGGCCCATATTCACCTTTAATATTTCCAGAATTTATGGGCTTCAACCCGAACTCTTTAGTTGGTCAATTCATTGATGAGAACAAGTGATACAAGAGAATTTGTAAAGAATTTTCTAGTTCTTTAATATTCACCCATGTGAATTCTCTATTATTGCACATCATACTTAAAATGAGATGGCTAACCCCAATGCCAATTGAATAAATTATCAATATTGGTAAACTTCAAATTTACACCATGACATGTGCAATTCTCAATAAACTTCAGGTTTATTATGGTATGGGTTTTTATACCAATAAATATCCACTTTATTGTGGCATTCTTTTGTTTGTGTAGTACAAACTGGAGAATGAAGCGGGTAGCTTTTCATATACAAATTATCCCGCTACAAGTTGTAGTAATAGAAGATATCAAATCTTTCCTTTATTTATAGTCTCAATATGATCAGCGCTTTCGCGTGTACTTTGGAAACTGAATAAGTTTCTTTGAGACTTACTACAGCACAATACTCAATTGTGTTTCTCCAACATAGTAATAATTGGCTCTTCTAGAGCTCTCAATTAATTTTGTACTACCACAAATTCATCAACATCCATGTGGTGAATATCTTTCTTAAAGAGAAAGTTATACCATTATGGTCATGTCAAACTTATATGCAAGATATGTTTCTTGCATTATCGTTGTCCTTTAATAGTCATATTTCCGAAATACTTTGGCGTACAATAGGTACGTGACCAACGATCATTCATGCCATATATCATCTCAAACCTCCTGCTAGGGGTGAGTGTGGTATCATCTCAAACCTCCTTCTAGGGGTGAGTGTGGTATATTCTATACCAATTTCATGTTCATATTCTTCCAATAATGAATATGTATTCGTGAATCAGATGTTGTCACATTCACTGCGGGGATATGTGATTTTGTTATCCTTTTCAAATCTGTAAATGCGTCTGGCATTTGATTTGTTATTCTTTGCAAATGGATAATCTTTTGCGCCTCTTTCACAAATAGAGGTATATGGATCAAGATGAGATAATGATGCATTTTTCCACAAAATTTCCCGTTTGGTTTCACCAACTTCTCCCCCTAATTTTGGAAAAAGTGTCTCATCAAATTGACAGTCTGCAAATCGTGCAGTGTACAAATCCCCTGTCAATGTTTCGAGGTAGCGAATAATGGAGGACGATTCAAACTCAACATATATTCCTAACCTTCTTTGCTGACCCATTTTGGTGCGGGATGGCGGTGCTATAGGCACATATACCGCATCCAAAGATTCTTAAATGGGATATATTAGGTTCATGACACAAAACCAATTGCAACGGGGAATATTTGTGTCAATTCGTCAGTCAGAGACGAACTAGCATTGATGCATGCAAAATGGCGTGATCCCAAGCCGAAGTGGGCAGCCGACAAACTAGCGTTGCTGCATGCAAAATGGCGTGACCCCAAGCCGAAGTGGGCAGCCTTGTTTTCATGAGTAAATGAGGTATTCAAGATTATACTCATGTATTGTCTCAATCTGATATCCATTTTGAATGATATCTTTAAAACTCAACAAGTTCCTTTTAGACTTGGAGGAGAACATTTTGACTGATATCATTAAAACTCAACAAGTTCTTCTTAGACTTGGAGGAGAATATTGCATTCTCTAAAATATCGTTCCTTTAGGTAGAGTTATAGTTGCTCTTCAGGAGCCTTCAATCAATTTAATTCCCATAGTTTGCCATACAAAAGAAAATATACGAACATGAGAATAAACAAATTCAATCCGTTTGTTTCATATTTAAACAATATTTTCAAAATCTGCTGAGGTCAGTTGACTAACTAAATCAGATAGTCGATTATATGTTTTCCATAATCGATTACTATGCAGTTTGAAAATTTCAGTTTAAGCATTTTCTTAAAACAATCGATTGTTAAACACACACACAATCGATTGTTGAACATTGACAATCGATTGTTAAACACACACAATCGATTATTTGCTATTTTGAAAAACTTCAGATCACACTGTCTTAAGACAATCGATTGTTGACTATTTTGAAAAACTTCCAGATCACACTGTCTTAAGACAATCGATTGTTAAACATTGACAATCGATTATTTGCTATTTTGAAAAAATTCCAGATCACACTGTCTTAAGACAATCGATTGTTAAACATAGACAATCGATTGTTGAACATTGACAATCGATTGTTGAACATTGACAATCGATTGTTTTGCAGTTTTAATGCGAAATATTAGATAATCGACTAACTGTTAGGTTAGTCGATTACCTCTATTGGAAAACAAAAATATTATTGAAATCTGAGCATATTGAAACATTTTAAAGAACTAATACTAACTAATACGAGCTGATATTAATGACTATTAGTTTATTCACTAACTATTACAAATAAGTGAAATAAAATCAAACAATTTCATCTTCTTTCATCACAGATCCATCACCGATTAGGTGGTCTATTTTCCCATCGGGTTGCTCAAAGAAGTCATCCACATCCAAGTGGGTGATGTCAAAGTTGTCGTCAGAGACAAAATTTGTTTAAGGGCCTTTACTCTTTCGAGATGCTTGATAAAGGTCAACCAAATGTCTTGGCATACGGCAAGCTTTTGACCAGTGCCCTTTTCCACCGCAATGATAACATATTGTTTCTGAACTATTTGCCTTTGGATTCTCATCATATCGTGCTTGTGGCAGAGTGACCAACTTCAGGTTGTCATATCTCTCCTTTAAGCCATTCCACAAGATAGGTGGATCTTTGACTGTGATATATTCAATTTTCAAACCTTCATCAAGGTGATGGCGCAAGTAAATCAAGGCCTTAGCACAGTTTCAAACCTTCATCAAGGTGATAGCGCAAGTAAATCAAGGCCTTAGCACAGTTTCAAACCTTCATTAAGGTGATGGCGCAAGTAAATCAAGGCCTTAGCATAGTCTTGGGTGGATGCATTATTTCTGTCTTTAATGGCGTCTCCAAGACCCATTGCATCCAAATGGATTTCAGCATCCAACACCCATGTCATATAGTTCTTGTCCGAAATTTCAAGGGCAACGAACTTTCCTTTTATAATGTCAGACATGAAACAAAATTACATCAAGAGCGTGTTCATACTTACGGGCTCTATTACAATTATCACATTCACTTCAGGGAATGGATCATAACGACGATTATAATTCCGTCTATTGCCACGTCTACATTCATTGATACCATCATGGTAATAATTTTGTCTTCTTTCAGACTTATCACATACTGCTACCACATTCTCTAAAGGGAATGGAGCAAATTCAATGGGACGGATTTTCAATTCTTTGCCCACAATCATTCATGAATTTGATCATGGCAACGCTTAGAAATTTTACCACTTCATGTGAGTGTAATTTCTTATGAACTCCATTAGAGTTATAATCAAACTTTGTTGTCTTTGTTTGTATATAGAATCAAATCGTAGAATTTCAAGAATTTGAAAGGGAAAAGTAAATTACTTACCTTTAAGGTATACCAATAAATGTTGTGATATCAAATATACCTCTTGAGTTTCCATCCCGTTGCATTACTTTATGATGATACCATCTCTTTTATTTTTCCGTATAGAAATTAGAAAAAGGCGGCGATTGAGTTGAGAGAGCCGAATCGGCTATGAAGCAAAAACCCTACACAAACAAAAGTTAAAATAATCGAAAATTTCAATTGGTTAGAGACTCGTGCTGATAACGTGTTATGAAATAATATAAGAACAAGAACAATAATACAAGAACAAGAACAATAAAGAGAAAAGTAGAGAGAGGAGTATTCTTATTGATACTTTGGGATGGTTTACAATAGAATAGAACCCCTATATTTATAGGGAGGTGGTGACTTAGCCACCAAGTAGTAAACCCTAGAATCTCTCTAATTATAGACATTCACCTTAAATAGAGTTCTATTTATAACATAAATCCTAAATAAAAATATATAAAACAGTTCGATGCTTCACAAGTGTGAAATATTATCGTTCACTTTTGGCTTCTTTTCTTGACGATTGCACGATTTCCTCTCCTTTTTTTTTCCATTTTTTTATTTCTAATTATTCATATACTTCCTCTGCATTTATTAGTTTCAACCAATTGGAAGTGTGAGAAAAAAAAATAAAACAGACGTTTTTGAATTGTCTAATAATAAAAATATAACTGTTTGCAATAGGCAATACGAAGTTACCAACCTATTCAAAAATTGAGGGAGCTTCTTGTGACTGTAAAAATATATTCTTCATGTAAATAAATTAGTAATTTCACTTATAATGAACGGTTACTTAAAGTGGCGAAACTAAAATCTCCTTAAACGTATTCAAGATTATTATAAATATTTGAAAGACGATAATATTTGACTGATATATATAATATAAGTTTGGCGAAAGATGTGTAGTTATCACCTTTCAACTAGAATAACTTCGCTCATGAATACTTATAATTATTTTTTGGAGATTTATTGGTGTAAAAATTCTTTTATAACGATAGAAATTATCAAATTAAACTAGTCAAAGAAATACTTTTCGATTATATTTTCAACAAAAAAAAACTTTTTGATTGACTTTCACTGTTTTCGTCCAAAGATAGCTAAGTAACGGCTCCTTTCTGAGTCTTATCGTCTCTCTTCCTCAAAAATATTTGTACATATCTAGTTCTGGAGACAGAATTTGACTGTATAGAAGTGTTAGATAAACAACAACAACAACCCAGTATAATCCTGACCTTACCCCTACCCTTGGGTAGAGAGGCTGTTTCCAAATAGACCCCCGGCATACTTCCCTCCAAGAACTTTCCATCTTGCTCTTGGTGAGACTCGAACTCACAACCTCTCGGTTGAAAGTGGAGGTTGCTTACCATTAGAACAACCCCTCTTGTCTAGAAGTGTTAGATAAAATGAATATATAATCAACTTCAAGTTAAATCACTCGCTATCTTTAGCACTATGGTTCACTTTCACAATTATCAATCAAATTATAATTCATTGTATCTGAAATTAATAACTGATATGTACCCTAAAGAAAATGAAATTCACCAATAAAGACTCAATGAGGAATACATACTTTTTCTTTTTATTTCCCACTTGTCTTTCATATTGGCATAGAACTGCTTGTGACTAATTCGAATTTGTATCGTGTAAATCTATAAATATTTACTAACTATATATTGACTCTTGTTATTTTTTCTTTATAAATATTTACTTTTTTATATTTTGTTATTTTCAGATAAAATTCCTTGTTTCAATACTGTTCAAAAATATTTAGTGGTTTCTTATTTATTCCACCAAATATAGAAAGGTTCCAGTACTATTAAAGACATCATTATTCGCTATATTTACATCAACATTGCTCAAATCAGAAAATTGGACCCACTTTTCGTCCTTCATTTCTAGTACACTGACATTCATAATATAGTAAAAAAGAAGGGTAAAATTAATATTACAGAAATAGCAAAAACGATTTTAAAAAACGTACTGTACTATTAATTTATTGCTTTAATTAAAGGCAAGAGTGTCTCATCATTCACCAATACTGCCTCTTGTTGCTGTTGCTTTCATTGAAGGATAGACATAAATCATTGAATCTCTAGAGAGTCCATTTATCTTCTTTTTTGTTTATTTATAATTATTTCATATTGCATTTTTTAAAATTAAAAATAGGCAGAACACATAAAATGACACATGAATTTGTACCCCGAATTACACACTTGTTGATCACGGAAATATTTTCTAACATTCAATCTTTCAAAAGTATATCAATTACACACCACTTTTATACTTGACCAGTTTCACAAAATGTGTGTGCATCACGTACCAATATGCTTGTGACATGTGTCATTAATTTAAAAAAATAAAAAATACACTTAAAATTACATATATACCCCCTTCTTCATCTTCCCCACCTTGTCTTTCATTATCATTGTTCTTGAGAAAAATTTTCAACAACACCCAAAAAAATAATGAGTTAGAATTAAAGGACAAAAAAAGAATTTTTTAAACTTTTGTAATTACTATTCCTTTCTGGATCACGTCACAAATGGGAAGAAATTATCAAGTAGCATCTTAATTATATTTTCAATATTCTATCATAAATTGGAAGATGTTGCCAAGTAACTTTAACTAGTCAATCAAAATCGAGTTACAAGTTCAGTTCAAATATCCAAAATTAACAAGATCCAGTTGAATTTTTAAGCTTTTTTAATAGCTCAACGATGATGTTTTTTGAAATTTTCACCCATCATTCGCAAAACCTGTGATAAACTTTTAAATCTAGCACACTTAAATAATTTTGAAAAACCTAGTTGGACTTGGCTGTTGCATTACTTCAACAATGCTGAATCTCTAATTTTTTTTTAATCCTCCTCTAATTATTCGCAAACATACTTGGTGGTATGGTGGCATAAGAAGAAATATTGCAATAATGAAAAAAGATAGACAAGAATAGTAAATTTTTGATTTTAAAAAATAAAGAAAAAGATTTAGAACAATGAAAAGGCCGGACAGTACTGTCAAAATGCCTTTAGATACAAAATTTTGATCGTTTCGCCTCTTATATGTGAAAAACATGCAAGTAATACGTAATCAAAAAGATGCGTTTATGACATGATTTTAAAAAGTATGTGACAGAAATTTCGTTCCAAGTTTTATAAATAAATCATGTATTTCGCCTTAAAAATATAAAGAACACACGGATAAATAGAGAAAGGAGTACATTTAAATATTTAATAAACACCGTTCCCATCTACCTCCTTTTCTTTTTTCTTTCACATCTCATTTTGTCTTCATTTGCTAAGTTATTTCTCTTCTAAAGTTTTAAAAAATAACTATTCTTAGCAAAATATGGCCTCTTTTTCAATTAGACGAAAGGAAATAACTTGAAAATGCAGTGCATATTCATGTGATAGGGTGTGCTATGAATTCTATCATAATTAAAGTTACCGCTACTTACATTTACTTTATTAGCTTTCATATAATACTTTATTATTTCGATCTCAACAGTAAATATATAAATAAGATGGTTCGATATCATTACAGAGAATGGGTATTAGAAAAAATTGCTAGAATATCATGTATGAGATTTAAATATGCAACGTAAAACAATTTTATGATGTTATTTTTCATTTGATTTCTATAAATAGTATTGATATTATCCTTTTTCGTCTTCTTGAGCCGAAGGTTATCTTTCGGCAATAGCCTCTTTACTCCTTCGGGATAGGAATAAAGTCTACATACATACTATCCTCCCAGACTCCACAAATGAGATTTACTGGGTTGTTGTTGTTGATGTTATCTTATAAAAAAGGAACTCAAACAGTATATATTATATGTATAAAATTCGTTGCCTATATATGTGCGATATAATTTGCTGATCAAGTCTTTCGTTTCGTTTTCTTGTTATTTTGTTGATGTTATTGTATGTGTTATCATTTTCTTTTGTCGTTTTTTCTTGAGTCGATGATCTATCGAAAACGATATTTTTAGCTTCTCAAGATCAGGATAAAGATCTGCGCTTTGTAGATTTCATTTGTGAGATTCTGTTAAAGCTAGTTAATGATTAAAGCTAGCTAAGTTGGTGTGAATGAGAAATGGAGGGAAGAAGACAATAGAAGGAAAATGAAGTTTCAAAGCAAAGTTCCTTTGAAAAGGAGCTTTGTACCACATTGGTGGTAGAAAGGGAAAGTTATGTGCTTATATTAGAAAGCACTTCTTCTAGCTCTTAAAGGGTTAAGAAGAGGGACTCCCCTCGCGCCGTCGTCGTCGCTCGGCTCTGCTTCGGCTTTGGATTTGGATTTGGATTTGGTCAAATGATCTGATTGATTGATAATCTTTTTGGACCAAATTTATTTAAAATTCAATCTTCATTTTCTGAAATTATTTTTAATTCCCGTGGGAAAAAAATATTAATTTGTTAACTGTAAACTTCCCAACGTTCTTATTTTTCAGAAAAAGGCATGGCCTTTCCCGAACAGGCACCAAGCCTTTCCGAACAGTCACAATTCGAGGCTATATAAACTGAGGCAATGTCTCATTTTCGAGTACCGAAAAAAAAAATTATTCGTGCATTAAAAATTCTGCATTCTTTTCTGCAAACTGAAACATATCGAGTCATAGTGTGATTTCGTTCCCGAATTTGAGTTCGTCGAAGTCGTAGGCGTTTGAGGTACCGCCACTCCTACGACAGGTATATCCGTTATATCCTGGGAGGAAATAATCCACAACCTCGGGTACAGTGAGGGGGTTAAATTCCTTAAGGACACACAGTGAATTCTGTGGTCTCGGATTTCTTCATTTCTGTGATTTTTTTTTTTTAACGTTACATACGTTCTGTTTTTTGTGTCTCTTCTTCTTACTGGTTTCCAGTTTCTCGTTGCTTTGAACACGGACAATCGATAACAAGCTTAAGGAATTTAAGTTATTATTTCCGTGTTCATCTGCTGTTGATTAAAACGTTACAGAACGATACAACAGTACAGAAAAGAAAAAAAAACAGTGACTACATACAGTTTTTCCTAACATAAAATTGTGACTGTCCAGAAAATAAAAGAAACTTGTAATTTTGTTGTTTGCATGTAACGAACTTGTATGTTGTTTGGAGACTAAATCTTCGGATTTTCTACTCCGGTTGAGATTAAAGTTTTCAGAACTTCCTACTCATTTGGGTACTTGATTTGAAGATATAAAAAACTTCATCAAGTATACTACATACAGTTTATTACATTCTATTTGAAGTTTGTTTTAATTCTGTTTGTGTAAATTTGATTCGGTTTGAAGAAATAAAATCTTCACCGATTATTAAAGTGTTCTGTTATTTCCTACGACAGAAATGGGAGACCAAACTCCAAATTTGAATGCTACTGCTACTGTTACTGCCACACCAGCCCCCGTGGTTGGTTCTACGAGCAATGCTGCGTCCTCCAGTCGTACTGCACCAGCACCGGCTCCGGCAGAGAAGCCCGGAAAATTCACCGGGATTGATTTCAAACGATGGCAACAAAAGATGTTCTTCTATCTAACTACTTTAAGCCTTCAAAAGTTATTAAGGAGGATATTCCGGTTCCGCCGGAATCAACACCTGAAAATGAACGATTTGTTGTAATTGAGGCGTGGAAGCACTCAGATTTTTTGTGCAAGAATTACATTCTTAGCGGACTGGAGGATGATCTTTACAACGTCTATAGTAATGTGGGAACATCAAAAGAACTATGGGATGCGTTGGAAAAGAAATATAAAACAGAAGATGCTGGCTTAAAGAAGTTTATCGCTCCCCAAGTTTTTGGACTACAAAATGGTAGATGGCAAGTCTGTTGTCACTCAAGTTCAAGAGTTGCAGGTTATCATCCATGATCTCCTCGCTGAAGGTATAAATTTAATTAATGCCTTTGTCAAAAGTATTCAGTGCCCCGTCACTTACATGTTGTTTGTTGTAGGTTTAGTGATTAGTGGGGCGTTTCAAGTTGCGGCAGTGATAGAGAAGTTGCCTCCTTCATGGAAGGACTTCAAAAATTACTTGAAACATAAGCGAAAGGAGATGACATTGGAAGATCTCATCGTCCGATTGAGAATCGAGGAAGATAACAAGGCAGCGGAGAAAAAGGCAAATGGGAGATCAACCATAGGGGGAGCACATATAGTTGAAACTGCCCCAACTAATATGAAAAAGAGGAAAAAGGCATCGGGACCAAGGAACTATCCCAACAAGAAGAAATTCAAGGGAAACTGCCATAATTGTGGAAAAATCGGACACAAAGCTGCAGACTGTCGTGCTCCGAAAAAGGAAAAGAAGGAGGGCCTTTTCAAACTGAATGTAATGGTTGTTGCTAATAATAATAAAGTTTCTGCTTCGTCTTACTTGCTTGAGTCAAATGATTTATGGCATTCACGTTTAGGACATGTCAATTATAGAACCTTGCGAAAAATGATTAGTTTGGAAGTATTGCCTAAGTTTGAATGCAATCAATCAAAATGTCAAATCTGTGTTGAATCTAAGTATGCTAAACATCCTTATAAGTCAGTTGAAAGGAATTCAAGTCCTTTAGACTTAATCCATACAGATATTTGTGACATGAAGTCAATTCCATCTCGCGGTGGAAAGAAGTATTTCATAAATTTTATTGACGATAGTACGCGGTATTGCTACGTTTATTTACTTAATAGTAAAGATGAAGCAATTGAAGCGTTCAGGCAATACAAAACTGAAGTTGAGACTCAACTTAACAAAAAGATTAAAATGATAAGGAGTGATAGGGGCGGTGAATATGAATCTCCTTTTGAACAAATATGTTTGGAATATGGCATTATTCATCAAACAACTGCTCCTTACTCGCCACAATCAAACGGAATTGCGGAAAGAAAAAATAGAACACTGAAAGAAATGATGAATGCCCTGTTAATAAGTTCTGGTTTACCCCAGAACTTGTGGGGGGAAGCCATTCTAACAGCTAGCCGAATACTCAATGGAGTGCCCCATAGCAAAACAAAATCTATTCCATACGAAAAGTGGAAAGGAAGGAAGCCCAATTTGGAATACTTCAAAGTGTGGGGGTGTTTGGCCAAGGTGCAAGTTCCTAAACCCAAAAGGGTAAAAATAGGACCTAAAACCGTTGATTGTGTTTTCATAGGATATGCCACAAATAGTAAGGCATATAGATTTCTGGTTCACAAATCAGAAAATCCCGACATTCAGGTGAATACGGTAATTGAATCAGATAATGCTGACTTCTTTGAAACCATATATCCGTATAAAAAGGAATGTGCGTCGTCTAGCAAAGAATCTAAACGACCTCGGGAAGAAATAAAGGAAAACATTCCTGATGAGGAAAATCCAAGACGTAGCAAACGTCAAAGGACGACTACTTCCTTTGGACCAGAATTTTTAACATTTTTGTTGGAAAATGAGCCTCGAACGTTCAACGAAGCTACGTCTTCATCGGAAGCTCAATTTTGGAAAGAGGCAATCAATAGTGAGATAGAATCCATATTGAACAACCATACTTGGGAATTGGTTGATCTTCCTCCAGGGAATAAACCTTTAGGTTCCAAATGGATTTTCAAGAGGAAAATGAAAGCTGATGGCACTATTGAAAAATATAAGGCAAGACTAGTTGTTAAAGGGTTTAGACAACGAGAAGGTCTTGATTACTTTGATACATACTCGCCGGTAACGAGGATTACATCTATTCGTGTGTTAGTAGCATTAGCCGCCGTATACGGTCTTGAAATCCATCAAATGGATGTGAAAACAGCCTTCTTAAATGGAGAGTTGGAGGAAGAAATTTACATGGAACAACCCGAAGGGTTTGTAGTTCCAGGGAAAGAGAAGAAGGTATGTAGACTTGTTAAGTCTCTTTATGGACTAAAACAAGCACCAAAACAGTGGCATGCAAAATTTGACCATACGATGCTGTCAAATGGATTCAAGATAAATGAATGTGATAAATGTGTCTACATTAAGAACACTCCGAACCACGTCGTCATTGTTTGTTTATACGTGGATGATATGTTAATAATGAGTAACAACATTGCTAACATAAATGCTACTAAGCGCATGCTTGCTAGTAAGTTTGATATGAAAGACTTAGGAGTTGCCGATTTAATTCTGGGAATTAAAATCCATAAGACTCCTCAAGGTCTAGCATTGTCTCAATCTCATTATATTGAAAAAGTACTTGAAAAGTTCAAGTATTTGGACTTTAAAGTTGCAAAGACGCCAATTGATATGAACCTTGCTCTTGCAACGAATAAAGGTGAAAGTCATTCTCAATTGGATTATGCCAGAGTGTTGGGAAGTTTGATGTATATTATGAACTGTACGCGACCTGATATTGCGTGTGCTATAAGTAAACTAAGTCGCTACACGAGTAATCCCGACCAAAATCATTGGCTGGCAATGAAACGAGTTTTGGGGTATTTGAAACATACTCAAAACTTTGTTTTGCATTATAACAGGTATCCTGCAGTTATTGAAGGATACAGTGATGCAAATTGGATCACCGGTTCAACTGAAACTAAATCCACAAGTGGATACGTTTTTACTATAGGTGGAGGAGCAGTGTCTTGGAAGTCATCCAAACAGACATGTATCGCCCGCTCTACAATGGAATCTGAGTTCATAGCTCTAGACAAAGCCGGTGAAGAAGCTGAATGGCTCCGGAATTTCTTAGAAGATATTCCATTTTGGCCCAAACCGTTGGCTCCTATATGCATACATTGCGATAGCCAAGCGGCAATAGGAAGAGCCGGGAGCGTTATGTACAACGGAAAGTCTCGTCACATACGACGAAGACATAATACCGTTAGACAACTACTCTCTAGTGGAATTATCACAATTGACTATGTTAAGTCAAGAGATAATGTGTCGGATCCACTAACTAAAGGCCTAACTAGGGAAGTGGTTGAAAGATCATCGAGGGGAATGGGACTATGGCCGAGGACAAGTCATCGTGGCGGTAACTCTACCTAGAAGACATGAGATCCCAAGATCTAGGTTCAAAGAGATCAAACAAAGTCATTGATGACGGTTCAACATTGTCACAATAACTTTTTGGTCCATTCTCGTGATGAGACAATGTTCAGTACCAGGATAAAGCATTAAGGCTTTTTAATGGTTTCTAAGTTTGATACGGGGTATATCAAATAGTGTATCTACGGGATGACACATTTAGGAATCACCTATGTAAGTGTGAAGTGTAAGCCGCTTCAAGGAGAACTCTGTAAGGCCAGCTCTCTACGCACTTATGAACCAGGAAGTAGTCATGGCTGAAACGAACAAAACAATGAGAACCAAAAACGGTTAAAGGGTTAATTGTGTGACATGTGGTTGTCTAGGTATACACCAAAGCTCGACGGTTCAAAGATATCAAATCTACCGATTGACCGAGTATATCCGACATATGCTCACTACGGAAAGTTCAAAGAGAAATCTACTTATCCAGATGCAATTAATCCTTGCTTACGAATCACACAGTTTTTTGTCATGCATGTTTTTCATCATATAGCCATTCCCCATTCATGTGGGGGATTGTTAAAGCTAGTTAATGATTAAAGCTAGCTAAGTTGGTGTGAATGAGAAATGGAGGGAAGAAGACAATAGAAGGAAAATGAAGTTTCAAAGCAAAGTTCCTTTGAAAAGGAGCTTTGTACCACATTGGTGGTAGAAAGGGAAAGTTATGTGCTTATATTAGAAAGCACTTCTTCTAGCTCTTAAAGGGTTAAGAAGAGGGACTCTCCTCGCGCCGTCGTCGTCGCTCGGCTCAGCTTCGGCTTTGGATTTGGATTTGGATTTGGATTTGGATTTGGTCAAATGATCTGATTGATTGATAATCTTTTTGGACCAAATTTATTTAAAATTCAATCTTCATTTTCTGAAATTATTTTTAATTCCCGTGGGAAAAAAATATTAATTTGTTAACTGTAAACTTCCCAACGTTCTTATTTTTCAGAAAAAGGCATGGCCTTTCCCGAACAGGCACCAAGCCTTTCCGAACAGTCACAATTCGAGGCTATATAAACTGAGGCAATGCCTCATTTTCGAGTACCGAAAAAAAAAAAAATTATTCGTGCATTAAAAATTCTGCATTCTTTTCTGCAAACTGAAACATATCGAGTCATAGTGTGATTTCGTTCCCGAATTTGAGTTCGTCGAAGTCGTAGGCGTTTGAGGTACCGCCACTCCTACGACAGGTATATCCGTTATATCCTGGGAGGAAATAATCCACAACCTCGGGTACAGTGAGGGGGTTAAATTCCTTAAGGACACACAGTGAATTCTGTGGTCTCGGATTTCTTCATTTCTGTGATTTTTTTTTTTTTAACGTTACATACGTTCTGTTTTTTGTGTCTCTTCTTCTTACTGGTTTCCAGTTTCTCGTTGCTTTGAACACGGACAATCGATAACAGATTCCACCTATAATATTATTGTATAATTTGCCGACGAAGGAGATTTTATTAAACTCTTAAGTCCAGAAGAAATTATACTATTCTTACTTTAGACAAAAGTAGAAAATATCTTACTGTTTAACCAAAAAAGAACCGATGAATTTAGTGTTACACTGTTACTATATGTTGCTACGAACCATATATGTTGGGGTCCACTCATTTTTTTATTTATATCATCTGTACTACCATTGCTCTTCCCCTTCTATATACACCTTCCTTTCAACACTCTCGTCTTTAACCTGCATTCATATATATATATATTCATATCTATATATGTATAATAGCTAAGCTCCATTTACTATATCTTCAATTTTTTCATATTTTCTCTATCATTTTCCTTCTTCATTTCAATAATGGCAATCTTTTTTCTCCATTTTCTTCTCTTCCTCATTGTTCTTCCTTCTACAAATGCTGGTTATTGGCCACCTTCTCCTGGCTATTATCCAAGTTCCAAGTTTAGGTCCATGAGTTTTTATCAAGGTTTTAGAAACCTTTGGGGTCCTAACCATCAAAATGTAGATAATAATGGCATTAGTATTTGGCTTGATAGAAATTCAGGTAGTTTTAGTTACTCCCTTCTTTACTTGAATAGTATTACTACTTCCTGGTTTACTCAGTGCGCACGACGTGCTCATCACAGAATGTTCACTTGAAGAGTAGAGGTTGTGGCAGAGACTGTAGCGACCACAAGTTTTTTTGGGGTTTCAAAAAAAAATTACAAAAAGTTCTGGATTTAGTTACGAAGTTCATCACGAATCCGTCGCTAACATAATTTTCTGATAATCTATCGCTAATTTCATTGCTAAATAAGATTAGCGACGGATCTTGCAGTTTAACTATAGAATATTTCCGTCGCTAATTTCAGTTTTTTTTCCCCAGTAATTATATGGAAATTCTTGCTCCTCATTGATATATATTCTTGGTAATGATATATATAGGAAGTGGATTCAAGTCAATTAAACCATTTCGATCAGGATATTTTGGTGCTTCCATTAAACTCCAACCTGGTTACACTGCTGGTGTTATTACGGCATTTTACGTAAGAATTTTGCTTATATATACTGTCAGTGTAAATATTTTTAATTAGTACATTTTAGTTGATTTAACTTATTAATGAGTGGAATATTTGGCAGCTATCAAATAATGAAGCTCATCCAGGGTACCATGATGAAGTGGACATAGAATTTCTTGGAACAACATTTGGGAAGCCTTATACATTGCAAACAAATGTTTATATTAGAGGAAGTGGAGATGGGAAAATTGTAGGAAGAGAAATGAAGTTTCATTTGTGGTTTGATCCAACAAAGGATTTCCATCACTATGCTATTTTGTGGAGTCCTAGAGAGATCATGTAAGCACTACTTAATTTATTATATGAATCCTTTTATTTATTTCATTCAAGTAAATTTAATGATAGAAGGAAAGTCTTGATCAATAGTAAAGTTGTCTTTGTCAGATCTATGAGTTTCGAGTTTTAACCGTAAAAACAACCATTAATATTTATATCAGACTGTCTATATCACACCTTTAAAATACGGTTCTTTTTAGGTTCTGCATAAATACCGAATACTTAATGTATAAGTAGAGTTAATGATAAGGAAATATTCTACCGACAAAAATCATTTGACACTAAAGTATGGTTGTCCTCCAATTAAATTCAGTCATGGTTGCCCACCAATGAATTTAAGGACATCTGTTGTATTTTTTGATTATTTTCAATTTCTCTTTTAGTATAGAGGGGACCATGTTAAGAGGATTAAATTCATGTTGTAGTCCTTTTTTCCATAATAGCTAAAAGGTCCACCATTTTTTTTCACTCACAGATTGATTGTTAGTCCAAAATACATTAGGCCCACACAAAAAAAGTTCATATGTTTTTTTTTTTAATATCCTAAATCTGAAAAACAATTCATTATATTGTTATTTTGATTGGTTTTGGTACAGATTTCTTGTGGATGATGTGCCAATTAGGAGGTATGCTAGGAAAAGTATTGCAACATTTCCACTAAGGCCAATGTGGTTATATGGATCAATATGGGATGCATCTTCATGGGCAACTGAGGATGGAAAATACAAAGCCGATTATATGTACCAACCATTCTACGGAAAATTTACGAATTTTAAGGCAAGCGGTTGCACTGCCTATTCACCGCGATGGTGCCGCCCTGTGTCCGCTTCGCCATCCAGGTCCGGAGGCCTTACCAAGCAACAACGTCAAGCCATGAACTGGGTTCATAGTCACTACTTGGCCTACGACTATTGTCGAGACTCCAAAAGAGACCATTCCCTTACACCGGAATGTTGGCGTTAAATAGAGTCGTTTATTTGAGATCGCTTCATCAAATGAACAAAATTATGCGAACTGCTGAAGCTGTGGGATGTACAAGTACATCGGCCGAAAGTGTTAATCTTTCATAGGATTATCCTATTTTGTGTGAACTACCCTTCTTCCTTTTTCTTCTTTTTCTTTAAAAATCTTTCTAATTGTTTTTTCTTTTTGAAAAAAAAAAATTGGGTTTGGGAATTGTGTGGTGGGGGATGGGGAGGAGTCTTGAGATGGGTCCCACTTTGTTAATAACAATTGTTGGAGTAGTTGAGCGTCCAAGCCTATATCCTCCAAAATGCAAAAATACAAAAGGGATGAAAATGGTGTGTCTTTTTATTTATGTAATTTTGTGTGCACATTAATTTACCAATTTTATTAGCCTATATAAGCAAAACGAGAAGTGCATTCACTTTGTTATTTCTCAATAAATTAAAGGAAAAGTGTTTTGTCTCTTCTTCTTCTCCATCAATTCTTGTTATGTGTTGTCCCTTTTTGACATCACATTTCAAGGAGTAACGTATTGAATATATTATTGTTTATGTTTATGCCATCTTCTATTTGTTACATCTTTATTGTCCATAATTTGTTAGATTACATGTGACTTCCATTTCGAACACCCGTTCTTAAAACATTTAACTTAAATAAATAAAAATGACATAATGAAAAGTATTTGAACTTGTTGGTTTATGAAAATTACTAGCAACAACAACAATCATAATTACGGTTTAGTCTCAACCAAATTAATATTGGTTATATGAACTCTTACTTTTTTCTATAAACTCAACTCATATCATCGTACCAAAATAATTTATTTTAGGAATAATAATAATATTAGAATCGAAGTTCTCTAACAAGTCAAAAGTGTATTTCCAATTTGTAGATTTCACCTAGGAAGAATTATGAGAAAAATTAAGTATTTTGAATAACTTTTAGAAGAAGAGAAAACAGATGTATATTTTCTTGGTATGCGTGTTATTGAGTGCTTATTGAATAATAAACTTTTCCTTTATATAATAGGGGAGTTTTACCCTAAGTATAATTCTAAAAAAGGTAAAAATCTTTCTTTTCGCTAATTATTGATAGGCTACCGATACGGGCCGAGATCTATGCCGAAATATACAGTTGGGCACGAATATCATGGCCCTTTGTTAATCGTATGCGGGCGTAACTCGAATCGGATCCGGGGAGAGCATGGTCTCGATGGCTCCGAGGATAGGTGTTTTCTTCGGGCCTTGATATGAAAGGCTCATATCTTTGCTTTTAATTCCTTGTAGTTACTTCCTAGCTTCGTTTGCCCTACTAGAAAACCGGGGTACCCATTAACCTCGGTTTTACATGTACATAGATAGTCCCTTCGTTTCTTAGATAGTAGGTTTGCTAAAAAGATGAGAAACGACAGATGTTCTCTGGTTCTTCCTCCATCCGTTACAACCGAAACGACGAAGAAGTTGAAACGTCACATCACTCGCGTCATTCTGACTTCAGACACGTGTTGACCATCGGCTGGTTTCCCCGAATGCGAAACGCCACTTCCCCTATAAAAGCTTTCATCCCCTGTTCTTTTTACACTTTCTGATCAAGCTTCTACATTCGAATTCTCTGGCTATCACCAACTTCCTTCAAACCTCCATATCTTCATCCTTGATCTTCAAATCTCATAGTTGTTCTTAGGTTCTTACCTCGATTTTCTTCGAATCATCATACTCTGTTCTTCAGCTTTCAAACTTGTTCCTTCAAACCTCCATACCTTTTCTTTAAATCTTCAAACTTTCACAAATAGTAATGGCCAAAACTTCCAAGTTAGTGTCTCAGTAGGTTGCGTTTTAATCTTCCCAACTGGCCGTCGGTACTGAGGCGGCTGCTTTGGAAATAGTTGTCCTCGAGATGACTGCTCCCAAAGTGGCTTCCGCCAAATCGGATCCCGAGCCCTCCTTGAAAATATTTATTCCCGGAGGATGTTCAATTGCAAGTGACTTCAAGGTGGAGAAACCCTCATCCAAACAAGATCGAGGTGAAGGAGTATCGAGGTATATATGCTCTGTTACCGAGGACGTCCTTCCCACGGTCCTTGAGGACTATAAATGGTAAGGTAAAGACATAGTAGTCCCCGGGCCTGAGGACACTATTTCTACCCACATGGATGGGTATTTAAATGTTTACACTTACCCTTTCACACTATGCCCGGTATACCCGATTGTTCTGTATTTTTCAAGAGGTACGAGGTGTGGTGAAATTCCATCCATCTCTATAGAGGATCGTGATCCTCCTCAGTTACTTCGTGAATATCATTGAGTCTCGTTGGTTCACTATCGACCACCTGACCGGTCTATACAATCCACGAATTTTCTGAGGGGGACTAATCAAATTCACTCGCCGGACCAGCAAGGCCCACTTTTCGAGCAATGAAGAAAATTGAGACCGAGGCTAAAAAGGATGCTTCGTTCGTATGAAGACTGAAGACTTGATTCCTCCCGAGTTCATGCCATTACCCGAGAAACAGAATGCATCTCGTAAGTGCAGCCTCTCCTTATGTATCATTTTTTCTTTATTTTCTTCCTCATCAGTCATATATGTGGTTGTGCATCTGTTGCTTGGTTTCCAAATGCAGCACCCGGTTTAAGGATTGGATCGAAGGCATCTGCAAAAAGATATCATAATTCGAGTGCTCATGGCACAAGCTTTCGAAGGGCCGATAGGAGGCCCGTTCTCATGGTAAGGTTCTCTTTTGAACAACTATTACCCCTAATTCACATCATACTAACATTTCTTCTTTTCTTTTATATGTTTTCCTAGGACTACCGAGCTTAGGCCTTTGGAAGGGGACGAGGATGTATCCTTGTCGGTTTATCCCTCTATTACGGAACAATTCGGGGTTGCCGCGGGGAAAAAGAAGAAAAAGAAAAGAAAGGCTTCCGGCTACCCGAGATCCAAGTTGAATCCAAAGAAAAGAGTGGCTCACAAGCCCAAGAAGATCTTTAGATCTCGGGCGCCGGATTCTGATTCGCTTCTTTGACTCAAGGATGAGTCCAAAGAAGACGATACTTTTATTGCCCACGGATCAACCCTCGCCAGGGAGTAGGCCACAACTAAGGGGGCGGGTGTGAGACCGACCTCCTCCCAATTCAAGAGGTCAAGATTGAGACTTGGATGAGACCCTCCGAGACGCCGAATCTGCTCTGAAGGAAGTTCCCAATGTGATAGAAATTATGGGGACTCCCTCTTACACAGAGTTCATCCTTGAAGAGTCCCAAGCAAGAAAAAAGAAGTCTAATGAAGGGGTTCATGGCACAGATGATCCCCTTCATTCTTTATCTATAGTGTGGACTCATCCACTTTGGAAGTTTTTTCAGGCTGGGCGACATGGAAGTACCAAAGAAGGAAACAACTTCGGAAGCTGGCGGGATGAGTTTGAGCCAAAATTGATTAATCAGTTTCCCGCTCCGAGTGTGGACCTGATTGCAAGATATTAGTTATTTTTACCATTTCGAAGGATGCTCAGGTTTTATCTACTCTCTTGGGCGTATCTAGCTATATCTATTGTCTGGTAAACGATTGGACCAGGAAAAAATGAATGAGATGAATGTGTTGTATCTTTTCAATGAGGTGCAACAGGTGCTGAACCGGGTAAGGAATCATTATGTCTTTTTGAATATTACTTAGGTTTCGATATCTCTCACGTCTTTCATTATTTAATAGGTCTCGGTAATTTATCATGAGTGATTCTTCCGATACCGAGTCGAGTTCAATCACTCGATCTCAAGGAGTAGGCTCAAAAAAGGGATATGTACAAGCTCATCAGCAAGCAACAAGATGGGGCCATCAAGGACCT
This sequence comes from Nicotiana benthamiana, assembly GCA_034376525.1. Taxonomy (NCBI): domain Eukaryota; kingdom Viridiplantae; phylum Streptophyta; class Magnoliopsida; order Solanales; family Solanaceae; genus Nicotiana; species Nicotiana benthamiana. The sequence goes on along the minus strand of CM067327.1, from coordinate 20,281,574 downwards.
TCAAGTCGACCTGGATAAGGCTCAAATGGAAGTTTTTACCCTGAGGCGGGAACATGCCGACCTGATCGAAAAGTTAAAGGTATTTGAATTTAGAAACGAGGAAGTAGTCACATCGATTAACGACCAAACCTCGCAGGTTCAGTAGAAGATCGACCTGATCGTGCAACTTCGAGTTGAAATGACCAAGGGCTAATCCATGGTAAAGGGGTGGAAAATCAAAATGGACCGATTAGATTCATAAAAGGAATCTGCATAGGTAAATCTGACATCGATAGAGGTTTAACTTCGGGTGGCTAAACATAAAGCCAACAAGAGGTCCCAGCTAAATGACTGATAACTAGGAATTCTAGTTCATTTTACACTCCTTTTTTTCTTGAGTTTTGATTAAAAATGTATACAAAATAGTCTCAAAGATTTACATGATGTACTTGTTTGCAGGGTTTGATCATGAAGGTGACAATTAATCAAAACTAACTCAAAAAGGAGTGAAACATGCACAAGTACCAAGAACAAGTCCAAGGACAGTGCAACAGATCCATTGTGGACGCATTATATTTAGTATGGTCCGTAGTGAGGAGATTCAGAGAGGTGCATATTTTGGAAACTCAAGCACTACGGTCGCAAACAATTATATGCTGACTGCAGTGGCTTCACTATGACAGTAATCTAGTTTGTGTGGTCCGCAAAGATTGAGGTTCAGATAATTGGGAGTTTGGAGATTAAGGCCAATGCGGTCTATGGTCCTTTTTGTGTGGACCGCAGTTGAAGCCACCACAGTCGCAGTGCATTTTATGCAGCCCGCGGTGGCCAAGTTCAGAGAGTAGATACTTGAAGCCATGACACCTCACCGCAGCTTACTCCATTTCTTGCGGTCCACGGTACCCCCAGGGGTATTTTTGTCCAGAAAATTCAGCCCACTATAAATACTTTCTTTTCCCATTTTTAGGTTATCTTTTATAATCTGACTTTGGGCTTATCATGTGAACGACTATTTTTTTTACCATTTTGAGTATTTTTATAGTGGTTTTATCATTTAATCTTCAAGTATTAGCTTGCAATTAAATTATATGGATTATTTTTCATCTATTTATCAGTTTTCTTCTATTATTATGAGTAGCTAGACCCATTAGCTAAGGTTGTGGCTCAACCCTAGTGTGGGTATTTGATGGTTCTTGAGTTTTACGGCTTGAATGTCTATGTATGTTTGATATTTGGACTAATTTATATTTTCCATGTTGAACTAGTGGTTGCAAACACTAATTTGTGCCTTTTTTACTTGGGCTCTTCTTGAGAAAGAGAGCTTGAGTCTAGAAAAATTAGTCCAATAAGGAATTGGGGTGTATTCAAGAGATTGATAGCTCCAGTTAAAGGGTTAAATCTAGAGATAGTAATACCTTACTTGAAACCAAATTGCTTGCACAATTATCATACCCAATTGGTCTTGAGAAAGTCAAGTAGGGAAAAATCACTCAAACTACCGAGAGGTATAAAGTGAGTAGATTCGAGCATTGGTTATACCATAATCCCCAACATTATAACCTTGCCTTAGATTCGAGAACTCGTAAAGTGTTCAACTAGGAGAAAGTCACTTCCCTAGTGCCTCTTTAACCATTTAGACAGCCTTTCAAGTATCTTACTCTTAGCTTAATTTCGCATCTAATTAGCATAATACTAAAAGTAATCAAAAGACCAACTATGATTATAAGTGCAATTAAAAGCACTATGCATCACTAGTTTAGATAGGAATTCATTTTCCACTTCTAGCTCCATGTGGATTCGATCCCGACCATCTCAGGTAAAAGCTGCTTCAACCGCTCTCGCTACTTTATAGCGGTGTAGGGTTAGTATCGATCAATGGCTATCTCCGAGCACACTCGGAGTAGAATGGGATGCCCTCGGTAAGGAATACAAAGAAATAAAATCTAAGTTGGACACTACCCCTGCCGATGCCGAAGAGATAGTGGCACAGTACAAGGATGATGTAAAATCAGCTGAGGCTCGTATGCAGACCAATGCGGTAAATATGAGGCAGCTGTCTCGAAGGGAGACCCTCGAAGAGATTCATACCCGAGGCTTTGACCTATATGCCAAAATCGAGGAGGCAAAAAAGTTTGAGGCTGAGGAAAATAAACTTTTAGAGCCCGAAGGTGGGAAGGGTTCCGAGGATTCCGAGGGATCCGAATGCTCCGACTGTTCTGGCGATGAATCGAGCCTGGTGAAGATCAACCATGAATTCCTTAAGCCTTTTTTAGTTTTTGCATTGTGTATATTTTTTGTTTATTTTGAGGCCGTTTTTGTTAGGCCTTCATAAACAAATTCAGGAATATATACCTTTTTGGCAATTTTGAGTCTCTACTTTTTTAGCATCTTTTCATAATTTCTATTCCTGTAAATATTTCTAATGCCTTAGCATAGGATCAAATGTAGCAATAAGTCCTTTGCTTTTAGGAGGTCCAAACAGAGCTTGACTTTGATGCAACTTTATTTGCTCGAGGCTTTGAAAACTCAGAGTGTCCAAAAGTTTTCCCAAGATTCTTAAGTGATTTTAGACGATGTTTTTGCCGAGGGAAACCTTTTAGAAGGTTTTGAATTTTTATGATGGCCTTATGTTTTGATTACGGGCTTCGGACGTCTCTGAGCCTTTTTTAGGGTGGTCGTAGCATTTTGTATTTAGGCACTACCTAATAGGTATTGTGCCTTGGAGATTTGGTAGCCTGAATTGCCCCAACGTATTTCGAACAACAACCCTCAGGTAGGGGTAGCCCTCGGGCTCGATAGTACCCGAATAGGGATAGTCCTTATGCTCGATACTTTAAGAGGCAAAAATATGTAATAGTAAGGTGGAAAATTTCTTCATTTCTGTGTGTAAAGTACATGATTGAAAGCATGTAAAAGCTTGTATTATGGCTAAGGTAGCCTATGCGGGCACAATTCACTTGACCATTTAGCCCTCATAATAAATCCTAACTAACGAGCCTAAGTAGTTCAAGTATGAAGTTTCCTTCTTTACCTGCAGAGAAACCTTAACCTGAGGGTGACAAACCCCAGTATTCGAGGTCGACCTTGATAGGACTCGGATACTATTGATGCGACCATTGGCTCTAATTTAAAATTAGTCTTCGAATCTAAATTAGCACGATTAGGGGTGTGCATTTGAATCGGTTTATCGATAAATCGAATCGATCATTTGTTATCGGTTTATGGATATCGATTTATCAATTTATCAATTTCGATTTTGAAATTTTCTTATCGAGTTATCGATTTTGATTTTGATTTTGTCCTCTTCGGTTATTGGTTTATCGATAAACCGATAAGATATACTAAAAAGATAAATATACCCTTAATGGAAAATAGAATTAGAGAGGTTGCTCCATTGTAAGCTAATTTCTCAACAATGGCAAAGCAGAAGGAAACTTCCGCCATTGAAATTGACGATCAGAACAGACCTCTGTCAATGGAAAACACACGAATATTTATATTCATCAGGGTGGTTGAGCCAGGTAATGACAAGCTTTTGGGATCAAACCTAGTATAGGACACAGTGAAGAAGGTCCAATTTACTTATTCAAGACTAAAAGAAAGCCAATACAGATAGAAATCTTGTGCGGAAGGTAGACAGTAATGACTATATATAGTGCACCAACAAGTAAGAAACATCATTCCAAGGAGATAGCTTCGCTTGAAGTATTACTACGTCATAATCACTCCAGTAAAGAAGCAATGTTTGAAGCTAACGATGACATGAAATTGAGAAATCTTCACCTTTCAATCTCAATGTTTGAAGCTGAGTTTTAATTTGTGTCCACTTTTTAATGAGATGCACAATTTTTTATTTTATATGTCTTGCTAAAAAAAAAGGAAAACGAAATTAGTCGTGATGATGAATTTCGTTTTATTTATACATTGTTAGAGTGTTTGTGACATATATTTGATCCCTTACTTTAGTTTCGTCGCATGTGCTTGTTGACACAAGTGTTAGTCTTATTTTAGCTTCTTTTTGTTCATATTAGTTAGGCTGTTTATAGCGATATGCTTTCTGTGGAATCCCTTAAATTTTCTTATTGGTGTAATCGATAACCGAATATATAAGCTCCAAAAATTGATAAATTAAAATCAAAAAAATTGAAACCTTATTGAAACAATAACGATAAGCATAGGTACAAATCGATAATCGATAAGTAATTATCGATAAGGGTCAAAATCGAATTGATAAATCGAAAGCACACCACTAAGCACGATTTACTATTGCCTTATTAAAAACCTTGCCAGAAAACCCATTTGGGACAAAACTTGTTTAAGGGAAAAAGAGTGTAATGTGTCCTTTCAAGCCTAATAGTCACATTCTCCTTTGGTTGTTGCCTACAAGTGTTAGCCCGATTCATAGTATTATAAAAAGATAAATGAGATCATACCTTAGCAGTAGTACCACTTTAAGTGCGTCATGTTCCAGTTGTTCGGTAGCTGTGCACCGTTTCCTGCTTCGATTTTGCACGAGATCATTACTCCTTCGATCTCTACTATACGGTTGATACTTGTATTTGTTCAGCCGTGGTTCATGATCGATGGCTCTCTTAGGCATGTTATTAGTTCTGACGGGATAAATGGACCTGGAGGGGGCCTCAAGCTGATCGTCCTCGACTCTTACTTTTGACTAGTACCTGTTATGAACTTCAGCCCAAGTTACCGCGGGGTACTCGACCAAATTCTATTTCAAGTATTGTGAAGCAAGGAGCTTTGGGGGTAGAGTCTTTGAGTGAATGCCTGAACGGCCCAATCATCTGCAAACGGAGAAAGGTCCATTTGTTCCATTAGAAACCTCGATACGAATTCCCTGAGCATTTTTTATCTCTTGTATTACTTTGTAAAGGTCTGATTTTCTGGTCTCTGCCTAACAAACGAATCAATAGAATTGGGGGTAAGTTGTGATACCATATCATTGCTTCATTTGATAGGATTTCTCCGAAACTTTTTAACAAAACCAACTTCATCTCGTCATCTTCCAAGTCGTTTTCCTTGATAGCACACGTATAGGAGGTCACGTGCTCATTTGGATTCATGGTCCCATTATACTTCGGAATATTGGGCATACAAAACTTCTTTGGGATTGGCTTCGGTGCTGCGAACAAAGAGAAAGGCTTTTGGAGAAATTTCCTAGAGTCCAGGCCTTTCAATATCTGGGGCACTCCTGGGATTTGACCAACTCCGGAGTTATAGGTTTCCATTTTTTTATCGTTGGCTTCAATTTTCATCTCCCCTGATTATCACGCACCCTTTTTCTCACGAAATCGAATTTGTGACATTTGGGAGGACAGCTCATTCCCATTTGGGATTCGAGTTTGAATTAAAGAGTCACCACCTAATAATTTAAGTGCATTAGTACACTAAGAAGGGTTTTAATTTGAGCAACCAGAGATTGGGAAAGGGCTTGAAATTATCCCAAGGGGGGAAGGTGTTAGGCACCCCTCAGGATCTACTAGTGTGGTTCCCGGCCAAACCATTGTTGTGACTTTAGATAAATAACATGTAGGCAAGTAAGAACTTCAAATAAGAGGGGATTTTCACGTAATGGATACAAATAAACAAAGAAAAAATAAGGACTAAAAAGAGTGGACTTTTCTCTTAAAAGAAACAGTTTGAAATTCCTTAGAAAAGAGAAAAAAAAATAAAGGAAAGAGAGTCCTAGGTTTATTAATAATATAGATCACCCACACAATGTCTGGTAATCGCTCCTCGATGAGGGGTTACACGTGGCATTATAGCGTGGTCATCATATCCATATCTACCCGTTCCCACCCCATTTAAGGTCTTAAAGCGCGGAATGGTCTTGTTTACTTATTGCATGCTATTACCTGCCTCAATCCTATCAGTACCGAAGGTATTAAGACCACTAATCCTAACAGGGAGGGATTTTAGGTTTGTTTATAGTTTCAAAGGCTAAATTCTAAGGTGTCAAACAAAACATATAGAGCAAATTGGGGGAGAGCACATAACAAGCAAAAATAGCTCAGATATACCTCATTTAAACAAAGAAGCACGTAATTTAACATGATTTGCACATACATTTTAGGGTCTGATTTAATACTAAACGTGAAAGAACTTAAAGGATGGGGCAGACTGATTTATTACATAATTCAAATAAGAATCCTCAATCAGGCCTGCTTGCTGGTGGTAGTTAATAGAACAGATTCAATTTAGTACTTTTATCATAAGGCTTGCCTAAGTGTCGGACAAGGGTCCTATAGGCATGATATCTACTGATTTCGGAGAACAATGAATAAAGTGAATATATACTGATTAAGAAGGGTCGCCAGATTATTAAAGAAAAGCAAGTTTTTAGCAAAAGGTTATTAATTCTGCAAATAATGACACATCGTCATTACTGATTTTAGACTAATAAGCGAGTGAAGCGATTCAAACTTGATTAATAGCTCTTACATACATGCTTTCTACGCGTTATTGATTTTAGACCCTTTTATAGACATGGTAAAATACAGAAACTGTTAGAAAATACGCTTAACGCTAGAGGGGGCGTGAATAGCGTTATAATAAAAATTAGCGTAAACTTGCGGAATTTAAAAATTTTAGGAAAGAAATAAGTGCGATAAGTAAATAAATAAGAACGAATGCACCGATGTATCCTGGTTCACCACAACCCGTGGCTAGTCCAGTCCCCTCGAGATTTTCACTAACACTGTTAAGCTTACGGGTGCTCAACAAACCTTTACAAACTGAGGACACAAGCCTCAACAACCTTTGCTTGAAGATACAACACTCCAAGACTTCAACCAAAGGAAACACAAGTTCCTTCTTACAATACAAGGGACTAACACTTCCCTTCAAGTGTATAAAACACTTAGCACTCACTTAAACAAGACTCTCTTAATAGAGTAGATATGAGTAAACAGATACGCTCAAGAACGCCACAACTTTCGTCAAGAATTTTGGCTCTCAAAACTTATGTAATGAATAGAAAGTGATGAATAATAGAGTATGCAAGTTATAGCAATAATATGATCAGTTGTTGTGTTTAGAAGACTGATTGAAGCTGTATTTATAGTTGCAAAACCATGCATTACCGTTGCCTAATTGCCAATTAAGAGTTGCTGATTTTACTCAGTAACAATCGATTGTCAAAATGCCACAATCGATTGTTTGCCAATCGTTCCAAAAATCATTCCCAGATTTTACGCTTAAATTCGATTATCTAAGATCAATAATCGATTACTGGCAACAAAAAATCATTTCCAGATTTTACTTAAAACAATCGATTGTCAAAAATCTACAATCGATTACTTGGCAATGTTCAAAAAATCATTTCCAGATTTTACTTAAAACAATCGATTGTCAGAAATCTACAATCGATTACTTGGCAACGTTCAAAAAATCTTTTTCAGATTTTATTTAAAACAATCGATTATTAGAAATCTATAATCGATTACCTGACGGTTTCTGAAAATATTTTGGCAACGGTCAATTACACAATCGATTATGCTATGAGAACAATCAATTATATATCAGTCTTTGAAAAATCAATTAGACACTGCCTTAATGCACTCGATTGTCAAATGTTCACAATCAATTATTTTATGACTTTGAAAATGTCTGATAGACACTGCCTCAACACAATCGATTGTCATAAGTTCACAATCGATTATTTTGTAGCTTTGAAAAACTTTGATGTACACTGCCTCAACACAATCGATTGTCATGCAGATTTGAAAAATCTGATGCACACTGCCTCAACACAATCGATTGTCATAAGTTCACAATCGATTGCCATGCAGCTGACTTAACATAATCGATTATCATAAGTACGTAATCGATTATCTTAGTCCAGATTTTAGAGGCATGTTTAAAAATCATTTTGACTAAAGTAAATATGCATGATTTAAAATCATTTTGCTTTAAATTAAATATGCATGATTTTGATAAATGTTTTTACGAGAGAAGCCAAGTCTTGAGTCAAGTTATCGGATCAAGATCACAATTAAAGAACGACTCATGTATAACTTTTTATCTTTGCTTGATCTTGGTCTTGTGCTTGAAACTCGTTATATATCAATTGCGCGCTTGTTCTTGGACCTCGTCATATGTCCATTGCGCATAGTTTGTCATTCATCAAAACCTACAAATATGAACACACGTTTTAGTATAGTGCCTTGAGAACGTGTTTCAACAATTTCCCCCTTTTTGATAGTGGCAAACTTTAGTCGGGATATGCATATTTGATAATTCATATTGACGATTCAAGACAAGTAAAGATATGCAACAATATGCAACAAGTCTCTAGATGTGCAATTAGTTCCCCCTCAACATATGAATTCCCCCTCAATTTATGCCAACAAAAATTAGTGCATATCCCTTATTCTTCCCCCTTTTGCCATTAGCAAAAAAACATAGAATGAATAAGTAAATAATGTCAACATAATCGATTATTGATACTTGATAATCGATTATATACTAAAGAGAAATCGATTATCCTTAGGAGAAATTGATTATTCTGCATCAATCTTTATAATTCCCCCTACCTTTAGGGCGATACCTGCAAAAATTCGTTAGACGTCTCCGACGCTCAAGTTAGAAATCATGTGAAAGGGAAAATGCAATGCATGACTTAGATCAACGTGGAGTCAAGAATCCCAATTTCACTACGAATTCGGAAGAAGGACTCTTTCTCTAAGGGTTTTGTAAAGATGTCGGCCAATTGATCTTTGGTTTCAACAAATTCAATTTCGACATCACCCTTGAGAACGTGGTCTCTTATAAAATAATGCCTAATTTCAATGTGTTTTGTTCTTGAATGAAGAATGGGGTTCTTCGTCAAGCATATGGCACTAGTATTATCACATCTAAGAGGGATATGATCAAGACTTAGGCCATAGTCCAAGAGTTGTTGTTTCATCCAAAGGATTTGAGCGCAACAACTCCCCGCGGCTACATATTCAGCCTCGGTTGTGGACAACGCAACACTTACTTGTTTCTTACTAAACCAAGAGATGAGAGAGCTACCGAGCAAATGGCAAGTGCCACTAGTGCTCTTGCGGTACAATTTACATCCAGCAAAATCGGAATCGGAATAGCCAACAAGTTGGCATGAAGAACCTTTGGGGTACCATAGACCCACATTTACAGTACCAACAAGATACTTCAATATCCGTTTCACCGCAGTTAGGTGAGACTCCTTCGGACACGATTGATAACGAGCGCATAAGCACACGCTAAACATGATGTCCGGTCTACTAGCAGTAAGATAAAGGAGAGATCCAATCATACCTCGATACTTTTTGGTGTCGACTTTCTTACCTTTCTCATCTTTGTCTAGATGATCGGATTTGCTCATGGGAGTGGCCATTGCTTTTGCGTTGGTCATTTCAAATCGTTTCAGCAATTCTTTGCAATATTTAGCTTGACAAATGAAAGTTCCTTCTTTCATTTGCTTTACTTGCAGCCCCAAAAAGAATGTTAGCTCACCCATCATAGACATCTCAAATTCGCTTGTCATTAAATCGGAAAATTCCTTGCACAAAACATTGTTAGTAGCACCAAATATGATATCATCCACATAGATTTGAACTAATAAAATATCATTGTTTTTATGCTTAACGAAAAGAGTGGTGTCAACTTTCCCCCTAATGAAATTATTTTCCAAAAGAAATTTACTCAATCTTTCATACCAAGCTCGGGGAGCTTGTTTAAGACCATAAAGAGCCTTTTTAAGTTTGAAAACATGATTTGGAGATTTAAAATCTTCAAAGCCCGGGGGTTGTTCAACATAAACTTCTTCTTGAATAACACCATTTAGAAAAGCACTTTTTACATCCATTTGATACAAATTGAAGTTCATAGAAGATGCAAAGGCAAGTAATAAACGAATAGCTTCTAACCTTGCTACGGGAGCATATGTTTCTTCATAGTCAATACCCTCTTCTTGATTGTAGCCTTTTGCTACAAGCCTAGCTTTGTTTCTAGTGATTACACCATTTTCATCTAATTTTTTTCGAAAAACCCATTTCGTACCAATTATGCTATGATTTTCGGGTCTTGGCACCAAATCCCAAACGTCATTCCGTTTGAATTGGTTACGCTCCTCTTGCATTGCCAAGGTCCAAAATCCATCCCCAATTGCTTCGGAGATGGTTGTGGGTTCAATTTTGAGAAACAAAAGCAGTGTGTCCTAGGGTGTTTTTAAGGGAGTTTCGGGTACTTACCTTTTCTCCAACGTCGCTAATTACCTGTTCGAGAGGGTGATCTTTGATTGTCCTCCATTCGTTAGGCAATTTGGTTTCTTCTTCCAATTGTGGAGCTTCCTCCGATAATTGCTCCAAAATTTCATCTTGATTTTCATTTGAATTTTCCTCATATACGTTGACTTGAGGGATTATATTATTTAGTGTACCTGCAAGATCAAAACCAGAATCCTTTCTCGCCAAGCGAGCATTATTTTCGGAAAATACAATATGAGGGGATTCCTCCACAGTTCCGGTTCTATTATTGAATACCCTATATCCTTTGCTACGTGAGGAATAACCAATAAAAATTCCTTCATCGGATTTGGCATCAAATTTTCCCAATTGATCTTTTTCATTGTTATGAATAAAGCATTTACAACCGAATACTCTAAAATGGGAGATATTTGGTTTTCTTCCCTTGTAGAGTTCATAAGGGGTTTTCATGAGTATTGGCCTTATGACTGCTCTATTCAAAACGTAGCATGCGGTACTCACGGCATCCGCCCAAAAATGTTTGGGAATCTTAGCCTCATCGAGCATGGTTCTAGCCATCTCTTCGAGACACCTATTTTTCCTTTCCACCACCCCATTTTGTTGTGGTGTTCGTGGAGCGGAGAAGGTGTGCTCGATACTGAGTTCGTCACAAAAGTCCGCAAAGAGATTGTGATCAAACTCTCCCCCATGATCACTTCTTATTGAAGTGACGGTTGTGTCCTTTTCGTTTTGAACACGTTTAAGAAAATATTTGAAATTATGAAAAGCTTCACTTTTATGAGCAAGAAATAGAGTCCATGTAAATCTAGAATAATCATCAATAATAACAAAAGCATAACGATTTCTACCAAGACTTTCCATGCGAGATGGTCCAAATAAGTCCATGTGAAGTAATTGCAAAGGTCTAGTAGTTGAAACAATATTTTTCGATTTAAAAGATGCTTTTGTTTGCTTCCCTTTTTGGCAAGAATCACAAATAGAGTCTTTTTCAAATTTCAAGTTTGGAAGACCAATAACTAAATTTTGTGAAACCAATTTGTTCAAAAGATGCATGTTGATGTGAGCTACTCTACGGTGCCATAACCACGTATCATCTTCTTTGCTCATAAGACAATCTACATATTCAGATGAAGAATTTTCGAGATCAACCATATAGATATTATCCATTCTAAATCCACGAAGAATAATTTTAAAATCGCTACGGCGAAAAACTAAGCATTCATTTGAATCAAATAAAACAAGATTTCCCTTGTCACATAATTGACTTATGCTCAAGAGATTATGTTTTAGACCCTTAACTAGCAATATATGCTTAATGGAAGAGGAGTCATCCTTACCGACCGATCCAATGCCGATAATTTTTCCTTTGTTGTTATCACCAAAAATAACGCTTCCTCCTTCCTTGTGTTCTAGTTGAAGGAACTTGGATTCGTCTCCAGTCATGTGCTTGGAGCATCCACTATCAAGGTACCAAAGTACACTTGACCCCTTCAAACACACCTACAAAATATATTAATGAGTTTTAGGTACCCATGCCATTTTGGGTCCTTGGGGGTTAGGCAAATCATAGTGATGTGATTGAATGTTATGTCTATGTCGTGTAAAACAAGCAGGAGCAATATGTCCAATTCGTCTACAATAATGACAAACAACATTAGGATTATGCATTCGTCTAGGTTGATAGTAATTATTCATCTACTCTACTTTTGACAATATGAATATTGCGCAATTCATGAAAATCATTTCTCCTACTATTTGTTCTAGGATATGCAGCATTTCTAGAATAGTTATTTCTAGGTTGAAAGCCATTTCTAGGTGTTCTAAAAGGTTCAAAGTTCCTTCTAGTGTTTGGCCTAGAATATGCATTATTTCTAGAGTGATTATTTCTAGGTTGCGATTGTTGAAAGCCATTTCTAGGTTTGTTATATCTAGGATGAGCGTTTGTTTTATTAATCCTAGGTTGAGCCTTAGGTTGTTAGGAGTTGGCTTCAACCTTTTCTTTAGGCTCATTCTTAAAGCCTATGCCATGCTTGGTCGACTTCAAATTAACAAGAACTTCATTCAGATTTTTATGAGAAGAAGTAAACTTATCTAGGGTGCCCTTAACCTCATTTTTGAGATGCATGCAAGAAGTACAATTTTTACTAGAGCTCTCGGGTTTGTCGGCGCTTCTCTTGCCGAAAAATTTGTTTTCTTCTTTCAACTTCTCATTTTCCAAAATCAGTTTTTCCAAATCCTTTTCTTTCAAAGAGAGTTGTTTTTCAAAATCATTTTCTTTTAAAGAAGCATTTTCTTTTATGCTTTTAACAGTTTTGGAAGCTTTAATAAATTCACCATACAACTCATCAAAAGCATTTTGCATTTCCTCAAGAGAAAAGAAATTTTTGGAAGAAATTTGACATACCTCTTCTTGGTTGTCTTCGTGTGCCATAAGACAAAGATTTGCGGCTTCGTCTTCTTCTTCCTCACTCGACTCGTCTCCGGAGTCGCCTCCCCAAGATATGTATGCTCGTTGTTTCTTGAAAGGTTTCTTCTCCTTTTTGATATTTGGGCAATTTGATTTAATGTGCCCGGTTTCTCCGCACTCATAGCACTTTATTTGATCTCCTTGCTTTTTGCCTTTTCGTTCATACTCTTTTCGAATGAACTTTTGAAATCTCTTGATAACGAGTCCGAACTCGTTGTCTCCGTCCTCATCATTTTGAGGTTGGCTTGTGCTTGCCTTGAGGGCGATTCTTTGTTTCCTTTGATCATTAACAAGAGGGTTAAGTATAGTAGATTCATAAGTTTTAAAATTACCTCTTAATCCGTCGATGATGACGTTTGAAATGCCAATAGATTCTTGAATCGCGTCGGCCTTGGAGCGCCATTCCGGAGTGAGACTTCGGAGAATCTTTCGGACAAGTTCCTTATCCGTGAAGGTCTTCTTAAGAGCATGTAAGTCATTTACGATTTTTGAAAATCGTTCAAACATCTCATCGACCTTTTCGCCTTCCTTCATGTGAAACAGTTCATATGCATGGGTTAAAAAATCAACCTTAGCCTCTCTTACCTAGTCCGTACCTTCGTACGTGATTTCCATCTTGTCCCACATTTGCTTCGCCATTGTGCAACATGATATTTTCCTGTAATCATCAGCATTTATAGCACAATATAATAAGTTAATTGTATTACCGTTGTTTTGCACTTTTCGGATATCATCCGCATCGTATTCCTCTTCGGATTTTGGAACCCATTCATTTTCAACATTTTTGGTTGGAATTTGTTCTCCCTTCATTATAACCTTCCACAGATGAAAATTATTCGATTGAATAAATATTCTCATCCTCTCCTTCCAGTATGTATAGTTTGTACCGTCGAATAGTGGTGGTCGGGTGGAGCATTGTCCTTCACCTATTCCTGCAAAAGAGTCACGAGTAGAAGCCATGGATTGTTTCTCTCAAACGGTTAAGTCTTCAGAGAGTTGGGCTCTGATACCAATTGTTTGAAAATACGCTTAACGCTAGAGGGGGCGTGAATAGCGTTATAATAAAAATTAGCGTAAACTTGCGGAATTTAAAAATTGCAGGAAAGAAATAAGTGCGATAAGTAAATAAATAAGAACGAACGCACCGATGTATCCTGGTTCACCACAACCCGTGGCTAGTCCAGTCCCCGAGAGACTCTCTCGAGATTTCCACTAACACTGTTAAGCTTACGGGTGCTCAACAAACCTTTACAAACTGAGGAGACAAGCCTCAACAACCTTTGCTTGAAGATACAACACTCCAAGACTTCAACCAAAGGAAACACAAGTTCCTTCTTACAATACAAGGGACTAACACTTCCCTTCAAGTGTATAAAACACTTAGCACCCACTTAAACAAGACTCTCTTAATAGAGTAGATATGAGTAAACAGATACGCTCAAGAACGCAACAACTTTCGTCAAGAATTTTGGCTCTCAAAACTTATGTAATGAATAGAAAGTGATGAATAATAGAGTATGCAAGCTATAGCAATAATATGATCAGTTGTTGTGTTTAGAAGACTGATTTGAAGCTGTATTTATAGTTGCAAACCATGCATTACCGTTGCCTAATTGCCAATTAAGAGTTGCTGATTTTACTCAGTAACAATTGATTGTCAAAATACCACAATCGATTGTTTGCCAATCGTTCCAAAAATCATTCCCAGATTTTACGCTTAACAATCGATTATCTAAGATCAATAATCGATTACTGGCAACGTTCAAAAAATCATTTCCAGATTTTACTTAAAACAATCAATTGCCAAAAATCTACAATCGATTACTTGGCAACGTTCAAAAAATCATTTCCAGATTTTACTTAAAACAATCGATTGTCAGAAATCTACAATCGATTACTTGGCAAAGTTCAAAAATTTTTTTTCAGATTTTATTTAAAATAATCGATTATTAGAAATCTATAATCGATTACCTGACGGTTTCTGAAAATATTTTGGCAACGGTCAATTACACAATCGATTATGCTATGAGAATAATCGATTATATATCAGTCTTTGAAAAATCAATTAGACACTGCCTTAATGCACTCGATTGTCAAATGTTCACAATCGATTAATTTATGACTTTGAAGATGTCTGATAGACACTGCCTCAACACAATCGATTGTCATAAGTTCACAATCGATTATTTTGTAGCTTTGAAAAACTTTGATGTACACTGCCTCAACACAATCGATTGTTATAAGGTTCACAATCGATTGTCATGCAGATTTGAAAAATCTGATGCACACTGCCTTAACACAATCGATTGTCATAAGTTCAAAATCGATTGTCATGCAGCTGACTTAACATAATCGATTATCATAAGTACATAATCGATTATCTTAGTCCAGATTTTAGAGGCATGTTTAAAAATCATTTTGACTAAAGTAAATATGCATGATTTAAAATCATTTTGCTTTAAATTAAATATGCATGATTTTGATAAAAATGTTTTTACGGGAGAAGCCAAGTCTTGAGTCAAATTATCGGATCAAGATCACAATTAAAGAACGACTCATGTATAACTTTATATCTTTGCTTGATCTTGGTCTTGTGCTTGAAACTCGTTATATATCAATTGCGCGCTTGTGCTTGGACCTCGTCATATGTCCATTGCGCATAGTTTTTCATTCATCAAAACCTACAAATATGAACACACGTTTTAGTATAGTGCCTTGAGAACGTGTTTCAACAGAAACCCTATAAATATGATATCTAGATGTTGAATTTCGTTTAAAGCCTATGAACATGACATCTAACTGCAGTTGATGGTTTAAGACCTATGAGCATGATTGCCATATGAAAAATGGATGTACAAGATTCAGAGAGTCCCATAGGCATATTCTCTATATGCATATTCAGCATTCACAAATACCTATAGACATGGTATCTATGTGAGAAGTGCAGAATTTTAGAAGTACTTATAGGCAGGATATCTATGTGAGAATGCAGAATTTCAGAAATACTTATAGGCAGGATAACTATGTGAGAATGCAGGATTTCAGAAGATCTATAGGCAGGATATCTATGTGAGAATGCAGAATTTCAGAAGACCTATAGGCAGGATATCTATGTGAGAATGCAGAACTTCAGAAATACCTATAGGCAGAATATCTATTTGAGAATGCATAATTTCAAAAATACCTATAGGCATGATATCTATTTGAGAATGCAGAATTTCAAAAATACCCATAGGCATGATATCTACCCTTTGCATACATAGTTACCCACCCTTTTCATTAGCCATCCCCAAGATTTTATTACAAAATTATTACAGCCCAAAATAAAGATAAAAGAATACATCAGAAATTAAAAAGTACAATCAAGGAGAGCCTCATTCAGACTTCATGTCTAAAATATAAGGTAAACCAACTCCAAAGATCATGATCCAAAGTATTTCTCCCATTTGGATGTGTCAAAGTTCCCTAAGAGCCTCAAACGGGACTCCGGGCAATGCTCACACCCATTTATCAGACTAAGACAAGTGCAGTGTGGAAGGGCCAACCCTCAAGTGTCCAAGTTCATAGGGAACTCAAGGTCTCAAGGCAAGGCTCATAAGAAGGGGGCAGAACTTAAAGACTAATAGATACTACAAGTGCAAAAATAGAATCTCGAATGGGGAAAAGGAAAAGGGAAATAAATACACATAGGGGTACATGGGAAATAGGGAAATTGCAAGAGGCAAGAGATGGTTGTGGGCATACCCAGCAATAGGGAGTGCTAGCATACCCATAAGCCTGTTAGAACATACTATTTAGAGGCCGGGATCCCAAGGGATCAAGTTTAATTCATGGACAATAACTTACATATTGCCATGTCTTAAACCATAGCTCAAAAACATAAGAGAGTGGGGAGTAAGGATTCATAGCAGAAATAGGCAAAAAGAAATCAACATAAATTTAAATATTGAGTTCTACAGAAACACTAAGTAGACATGGATACACAAGATGTAAATAAATACATTGTTGTGGTGTTGAAGCTTAAATCAGGACATACCAGTTTCAAAGAAACAAATAGAGAAAAGCAGTCGGTCTTGTAAACAAGCCACAGTGCAGAAAAGGGAGAATACTATTGTATGTGAGTAGGGATTTAGAAGGATTGTGAATGAGGTCCTGAGTTTGTGAAAGAGTCTTGCCTTTATAGTGTAAAAACCAGGCAGAAATAAGGTAAGAAAATAGTTAAGGAACTGAATATCAATTAAGAATCAATCACACAAGACTTTCTTTAATTAACGAATTCAGATTCAAACGGTAAAAGTTATTTCAGGAAAGAAATCAAACTAGCTTCTTTTGTGCAAAGTAGGCAATTAGGGATAAATACATAAATAGTTACTTAAGGATAGAATTTGGAAATACACGGTTGCACAAATAAGGTAAAAAATCAATCAGTAACAGTAAATATAGGGCCAGAGATTTTGTAATTACTGGTCCATGAATGAACCAAGTGAGAAAAGTTGAGAAAGGTTATAACTTAAGTTGAGTCACAAGGAAAATCAGAAAACAAGGAAAGAAAATCAATCATTCCTATTCAGAAGGAAGTCTGAACTAATCACACATTTGAAAGCCATTTTAGAGGGAAGTTCATGACATAAAAAGAGCATACAGACGGGTCAAGCATGAAATAAGATATTGTGTCATTGTAAAATCAGTAGAAAATAGACCACAGAAGCATGATTATCACATAGGTTAGCAATGTAGAAGAGAAGTAACATCTAATAACTTACAAAGGATCCAGTGTAAAAGAGTTTAGAAAAAATCAGAATCGTATGAAAAATGAGGATTCCAAAACTCAGTTCAGAGACTCGAAGTAGGTCTAAAGAGTTAGGGTTTTGAAAAACCAGTTCAAACAAATCAAATAGCCAATGGTTTCCAAACTTGGAAACACCCCCATATTCTAGGGTTTCTACCATCAATCAAGTGCAGAGATGAGAGGGAAAGTAATCAAGGCAAAAAAAATTGACAAAATAACTTCTGAAATCTTAGAAACAAAATGAGACTTTTGGCATGCATCTTTCAGTATAGGAATCAAAGTAGGAGAAACAACATAGAAAGGCAGTATGAGACACTACA
Organism: Nicotiana benthamiana; assembly: GCA_034376525.1. NCBI lineage: Eukaryota > Viridiplantae > Streptophyta > Magnoliopsida > Solanales > Solanaceae > Nicotiana > Nicotiana benthamiana. The sequence continues at coordinate 20,263,775 of CM067327.1, read as the reverse complement.
TAAGAAATACAATAGCATAATAGAAGAAACACAGTAGAAGAAATACTATGGGAAATATAGTAGAAGAAACACATAGGAAATACACATAAGAAATACAGTAAAACATGCTAAAAATCAGAGAAATTTTAAACGACAACCTGACGAAACCCTTAGATCGGAAAAAGATGAAGGTTCGGAATGTGTAGTTTTGAAAGGACTTTGAGAAAAATGCTTAAGAGCTCATAGAAAACATAAATATACAACGAATCTAAAGGAATAGGAAAAACCTCAAAGGGTTAGGTTTCAAAAAACCCCAGTAGTGAGAAAGGATTGAAAAAGTCACTGGTCTAAGCCGGACAAGTCAAAATCAGGCTCGAACAGCCATGACATGTCGGAGCAAGGTCGGAGATGGCTGTAGAAATCAAATCAAACGAATCCTGGACCAAACTTCGTCGTGGTCAGGCCTTGAATCTTCAAAAACCAGGCGTGTAGGAGTTACATGAGGTCGGTGTAGGACTCTGATGCCCTTGGAAGCCATGGGTTCCGGTGGCTTTAGGGTGGAAATAGAAATGGCGGCGAGGGTTTCTGAGAGTGGTTGAGAGAGAGTTGAGAGAAGAGGTAAATCCAGGGGCGGTTACCGGTGAGAAATGAATAGGGTGTGGGGGTATTGGGAAATAAAAAAGGAAATGAAGAGTATTAGCCGCTGATCAACAGATCAACGGTTGGGATTAAAAGGGGGACTGTGTGGGTTATTTTTTAAAGGATCGTGGGTCAGGTAATATTGAAATTAGGCTGGGCAATCGAAATCGAAATTGGGTTGATTAGGGGTGCCAAATCTGGCCAAAATCGAAATAAAAATAGGCTACCATTTAAATAGCCATTTTTCTTTATTTATTTTATGAAAATTGTAAAATAATTTCTAGAAATAAATTAAAGGTACTAAAATAATTCATAATATATAAATATTAAATTTAAAATACTGTAGTCAATTTTGTAATTATAAACACAATTAAATCTTAAAATAGGCTAATATTATAATTATATGCAATTTAGCTTAAAATTACTAAATGAATTGTAAAAATGCGCAAAGATCATAATAGTTATATTTTAGTATAAATATAAGAATCAAATAAATGGATTACCAAAATGCCAATTTTGAGAATATTTATTGGGTCTTTCTTGAAAGAATAAGGCAGTAAATTGATTTAAAAATCTTCGAAAAATTAAGAAAAAATAGTGTAGCCTTGGAAGATACTTATATATGAGTATATACATGCTATTTTAAGGGGTATGTTACATATAAAAACATAAAAATTGGGTATCAACACTGATTCTAACCACTTTTCAGTTCCTCAAGCATTTTTATTATTTTGGGGTTAGGCCCAAGCTCATCTTCACCCAGCCTTTCTATGACTTGGTCATTTCTTCGGGTGTTTTCTCGGGATTGTTCGAGCTCAACTCTGCTGGGGCGCGGCTTTGATTCAGTAGTTGTGCTATCGCCACTTGTTGGGCCTATAAGATTTCGATGATTCACCTTCAGGCATACCTTGAGTCGCTGGCCGGGTTCCTCCGTGAACATTGTTCTCAGGGTCGATCGGCATGTTGCCATCGATTGAGTCTGCAACTAAGACTCCATTAGGATCTACAAAGGACACCTCATTTCTAGGTAATATATTGTTGTTTTCACCGTTATGTCCAGACTCAGCATCAACGTTCAAGTGAGCAGAATGGAAGTTTGACATTCTTAGGTAGACCTGAAATTAAAATTTCAAAGAACAAGCGTAAAAATAGTGTGTTATAGAAATTTGTATCAAACTACCACTATTATCCTTAGCCCCCATAGTGGACGCCAAACTGTTTACCCTTAAAAATGAATAACAATTAAATTCATACACAATAAGATATATGGACTAATTCAATACAAGTTATTGGTGAGGTTAACAACAATAACAACAATCACCCAATATAATCCCACAAGTGGGGTCTAGGAAAGGTAGGATGTACACAACCTTACCCTATCCTGGAAGAGCAGAGAGACTGTTTCAGATAGTTCCTCGGCTAAAGAAGTTGAAAGAAGCACTGATAGCAAGTAATAGAAGACAAATATTTAGAAAACTAAATCAAAGATAGCAACAGAGAATATGAAAGAGGTACCAATAATAAGTAATAGCAAGACAATATATTTAGAAAATTAAATCCCAAAGTAGAAACGAAAATATGGACGAAGTACCGCTGTCAAACTACGGAATTACCGATGGCAAATAATAACATAACAAGACATGCGAATGTAGCAAACTAAGGAAAAAAGATACCGTACTAAAACTAATATTATCGAACCAGAGAAGACAAAGGGAAACACACAACTACCTATTAACCTTCTACTCTAATATTCAACTTCTGCGCCATCTATCTAGGGTCATGTCCTCGGTTAGCTCAAGTTGCGCCATGTCCAGCCTGATTACCTCTCTCCAAGACTTTTTTGGCCTATCTCTACCCTTCCTCTCACCATCCAAGATCAGCCTCTTACATCTCCTGACTGGGGAATAAGTGATTCTCTTCTTAACATGCTCGAACCATCTCAACTTCGCCTCACGCATCTTTGCCTCCATAGGGGTCACTCCCACCTTGTCCGAATAACTTCATTCCCAATTCTGTCGAACCAAGTATGCCCACATATCCATCTCAACATCTTTATTTCCACTACTTTCATTTGTTGGATATGGGATTTTTCGACTGGCCAACACTCTACCATTGGACTAACCACACCTTGTAGAGCTCACCCTTCAATCTGAACAGCACATTCATATCACACATAGTCGGTCTGATTAATGATAATAGATAAGCAAATTAAAGATAGAATAAATATCGAAACCAGTATTAATATTGAATTCAGGCTCAATTATAAGCTTAACAAGTAGCATGCCTTCGGTTCGGAGTCAAACACTTATGAAGAACTATGAGCAACATCAAGAATTTTGAATAACTTTTTAAAGCAGAGAAAACATATGTATATTGCCTTGGTATGCGTGTTACAGAGTGTCTATTGAATAATAATGTTCTCCTTTATATAGTAGGAGAGTTTTACGTAAAAATCTTCATTTTTGCTAATCACTGATCTGTTGTCGATATAGGCCAAGATCTACGCTAAGATATCTGGTTGGGCACGGATATCACAGCCTTTTGTTAATTGTGTGCGAGCATTTGGCAATGCTTTTCGGGGTCTTGAAACTCGGACTGGATCTACGGGAAGCGCGATCTCAATGGCTCCGAGAATAGGTATTTTATTCGGGCCACGATACGAGAGGCTCCCACCTTCGATTTTTTATAGTTACTTCCAAACCTCGTTTGCCACATAAGGAAACCGGGGTCGTCCATTTACCTCGATTTTACCTGTAGATGCACATATAGAGGGAATCGTGTCTGCACTTGTTTTCCTACTTAAATTCTTGGCTTTAATAACATCTTTTTGAAGCACTTCTTCTAGAACATTTTTTGGATAAAGGAGAAAAACCCTCTAAAAACAACTATCAACCAAATAAGTTTATATTTTCTGAAAGTTTACCCAAAAACATTTTGAAAAAATTTTCCAAAATATATTCCTCGAAAACAGTATAAACATGACAATAATTTTGTATATTTGCATAGATGCCCCCCAAAACTCTCAAGAATTTAGAGCATGCATCATATGAAGTCTTTCAATATGGTCCTACAACTATTTCATACAACTGATTTTGCACCTCAAAATAATTATCTTACACATGTCCTTTCAAAATGATGTGATTTAGTCTCTTTCGAAAAATGTTAATGAAGTGATTTTCTTTATTTCAAAAATAGCACGCCTGAATTGAAAAACAACAAAAATAACGACAATACAACAAACCCAATAAATTCTCACAAGTAGAATCTTGAGAAGATAGATTGTACGTAGACTTTATCCTGAAGGTTGCTTCCGGTAGACCCTCAAATAAACAAAAGACGAAAAAAATAGTGGCAACAAGAAATAACAACAACAATATCTTAAGACAACCCACGAGGAAAGATAGAAATTAAATAATAGGTAGTAATAATAATAGAAGAATAAAAGGATATATACGATATTAATACTAAAATTACCGACACGGAAAAGAAAAAGTAAAACGTTCAAGCTATTTACTAATTTTTTTATTCTAATTCTCAACATTCATATCGACTATCAATTTACAAAAACAACAACAATGAGATCCAATTTTTTGTGACATTTAAAAGGGACATATTTCCTTTCATGTATATATTCATATTCACTAAGCTTTATAATAGGCCATGGAACAGATAGGATTCCCTAGCACTTTCACCAAATGGATTATGGAGTGTATATCAACAGTGAGCTACTCAGTTTTGGTTAATGGAGAGCCAACAGTTCCATTTGCTGCAGCCAGAGGATTGAAGCAAGGGGACCCCATGTCCCCATTCCTTTTTGCCTTGGTCATGGAGTATTTAAGCAGGTCCTGCACTGAACTACAAACTGATCCAGCATATCAATTCCACCCCAGATGCAAAAAACTGGGTATTACACATATGTGCTTTGCAGATGACTTGTTGCTGTTTGCTAAGGAAGACCTCAAATCTGTCAAGGCATTATCCAAATGCTTTTCTCAATTCTCAACAGCCTCAGGTCTCAAGGCCAACTTGAAAGCTCAGTCTACTTTGGAGGAGTACCAATACCTGTGCAGAAGCAGATCCTGGACCATCTTGGCTATGAACAAGGCCAACTGCCTTTCAAGTATCTGGGAGTACCACTACGCACCAAGAAAATTACTCTACTACAGTGGAAACCTTTAGTGGAAAAAATCACATCTAGGATCACTTCTTGGACTGCTAGAACACTGTCCTATTCTGGGAGACTTCAACTGGTGCAATCTGTCTTCTTTGGTATTCAAGCTTATTGGGCTCAGCTGTTTATCTTCCCAGTGAAAGTTCTTAAAATGATTGAAAGTATCTGTAGGAGCTTCATTTGGTCTGGGATGAATACTGTAACTAAGAAAGCATACATCTCCTGGGACAAAATGTGCACTCCAAAGTCAGTAGGGGGAATGAACCTAACCAATCTCAAACTGTGGAATAAGGCTGCCATTGCAAAGACCTGCTGGGATATAGCACATAAGAAGGATAAGATGTGGATCAGGTGGATTACAGTGTATTATATCAAAGACGGGCCATTAGAAGCCATGCCGATCCCTGCCCAAGCCAGCTGGATGGTTAAGAAGATCATCCAATCCAGGGATACCCTACAAAGGTTCCAGAACTTGAGACATCAGAAATGCACTACTAAACAGTTGTACCAGTTGCAGTTACAAGAAGTGCCAACAGTCCCATGGAAGAACCTAATTTTACAAAACCAAGCCAGACAAAAAGCAGTGTTCAACCTGTGGCTATTCCTACAGGACAGACTACCAACCAAGGATATACTACATAGCTGGGGAATGGGTATTGATCAACAATGCCCTCTATGCCAAACCCAACCTGAAACAAGAGATCATCCACTCACGGAATGCCCTGTCACTGTGGATCTATGGGAAAGAGTAATGAATTGGATACAGGAACAATAACTACCAAGTTGCAGTTGGAACCAGAAAGTGCAATGGTTGATTACCAAAGCCAAGGGACGAACATGTCATGCAGCCATTTTTAAAATGGTCACAGCAGAAGTTGCATATGCTATCTGGCTGGAAAGGAATGCGCGAGTATTTAATAAGACTTTTGGATGTAATACTGCTATACTGAGAGATATAGTGTACAACTGTAATGTTAGAGGCACCCCTAGAATTAGACAACAATTACAACACCTTAGTATATAGTAGAAGCTAGATAGTTAGGACAGTAAGTGTGGCTATTATGTTAGCTTTTAGACAGTCGACTGAGTTGAAGCTCGACTGTGATTTTGTAATGCAACTTTATTGGTGATTAATAAAAAATTTTAATTACCAAAAAAACTTTATAATAGGTCCATTGTTAGGCATGTGAGAAAGTGTATGACATGATTATCTGTTATTTTCAACGTATCATGTGTTTACTATTTTCTACCCATCTTTTCTCATCATTCAAAAGCATATATTCTTGATTTTTTTTTTCTCCAAGAAAATCTACCTAGACTTTGCCTACAACAAATGAATAATGATATGATTAAATAATGGTATCTTAGAAAAGAGGATGATTTACTTTTGAGCAATGTGTCTTATATGATGCAAATATTTAAATCTCTTTAAGTATTGAGAGATTAAAATATTGCACTCTAATAATTAGTGCAAAAGGTTATTGGAAAGTCCCACTAAATTACATTATGGAACAAATCTTCTTGTTTTTCCTTTTTTTCTTTTTCTTTTCTACTATTAAATGAATCTTTATTGCAGTTGTACGCATCCTATGTCCATTACTTTATTTTATTTATATATTTATATTTTCTTATTTTATATTAAAGTACCTCTATTCCTCTTAGTGGTGTCTTTTCTCCATTACATATATTCCTTGCTTTTCCAAGTTTCTTAAAACAAGTTTAATTACAACTCAAAGGGAAACATCTCCCTTCTATGTTGACAACTAGTAATAAGAGAGGTCCAAATATCAATTTCTTTACATGGTTTATAGACGTACTAATCTCACTTCTGGGTTTACTATATTGGATCCTCATTTTATACTGTCTACGCTCCAGATAGTCAGTCATTGGTGTGTTGGAGGGTGTGTGAGCCCCACACAGTTGTGGATGGTATTGTTAGTCTCGTTATAATGTGTTCTTGGGCAATACTCATCTTATGAATTAGCTTTTGATGTTAAGTTAGGCCCGAAATTCATTTCTTTACACCACACCAACTAATAAAATTATTTAATACTCCCTTCGGTTCAAAATAAGTGATTTTTTGGATGTTTTTATACAGATTAAGAAATCTATCTTTTAGCATTAATTACCAAATGAATTGAACATATTAACCTTTATTATCTCACATAATCACTCCTAACACATATTCCAATACTATTTACTCGAACGACAATGTATGAAAAAAATAATTAATTCTTCTTGAAATTTGAAAAAAATCATTTATTTTAGATCACAAAAAAGGCCAAAAATTACTTATTTTGGACCGAAGAAAATAACATTAGTACTTAGTAAATTACCGTTATTTCTTTTTTGAATGAGTAATTAATTATATGTGCTTTTTTAGAATAGTAAGAAAAGGATGGGAAGAAACAAATTCAGTGTCGTCTTGAGTTTATACAGTAACAAATATTCTAAATCATATATTTTTGGGAAAATAATATCGTATAGCACTCTCTGTGATATTAATCACTCAAATCTTTATTCCAACTTTATAATTATTAGAGGGACCAAATTAAAGAAATGATTTTAAATAAAGAATCAAATAATTAAACACCATGACAAAAGAGACATACCAAATCAACCCAACAAGGGTTAATTGGACTTATATCTAAACCCTTTTATGGCAGCACATGTACTATGGACAACCCATTTTTATTTTTAACACCCCACATATTATTAAAAAAGCTAAGAATATTTCAGATGAAAATTAGAGACATATTGGGAAACTAGACCCCATATATATATATATATATATATATATATATATATATATATATATATATATATATCAGCTATTTTTAATTTAAGTTGTTAAGTGAACGACTAATTAAAATAAGTTTTTGACCCTCCTCACTCCACTTCCACCACATACCACGCACCCCGACCTCCTTGCCCACCTCGTCCACTCTCGACCTCAACCCTGCCCACTCTCATTCGGCGGACCTTCCCACCCCACCCTCCCCTTAGCCCACACCCCCGCCCACCACACACTACTTCCCGGCTCATACCTTTTGCATATCTTTTTCTTTGTAAATATCCAACACATCTTTTTTGTAAACATGATCCGCATAGGGGCGTCCACAGATTCCGAAAAAATCTAATCAAATCGATTTAAAAAAAAATACTTTTTAGTTTGATTTGATTTTGGTTTTAAACTTTATTAAGCGATTAAATCTAATTTGGTTTTGATTTTAATAAAAATAATAATTGAAAAAAATCGAATCAAACCGATTATACAAATAGTTATTTAAAATTGTTTGTTACATTTATTTATACGTATATTCTTATATAAAGTTTTTTAAATTTTATGGTACATATTAATTATTGCAACTTTTAGTCTAGATTTTGCTATTATAATAATCTAGTTATTTGCTTTTACATTCTAGTTTGATTGGTATTTGTTGCTAAATATAAGAATCTATTTTCTGTTAATAATCTATTTTTAGTTGAGTCCTTAAATTATTCTTCACTATTTAATTCAATTAGCATCAATATATCTTGGTAAATGATAGATTTCGTAAGAACAATGGGTTTGATAGTGTTACGCTGAAAATATAATTACCGAAATATGTGTTTGGTAATGTATGTCTCATGTTTAAGAAAAACTTATAAATAACCTAAAAATCCAAAAAATTAATAACAACCGACATAAACCGAATCGATAAAAAATTGACTTAATTGATTTGATTTGGTTCCAATATATAAAAAATCGATTTACTTAATTTGATTTATTTTTAAGAAAAACTCGCTCCAAACCAAACTATAAACATCCCTAGAGTTATAGTTGAATGATCAAACAACACATCCTTTTTTGTAAATATCATGTACCAATAGATTTTTGGAGAACTTCTAATTCCCTTTCTAAGGGTGTGTTTGGCACTGGAAGAAAATATTTTTTAATTTTTCTTGGTTGGTCGGCTAAATATTTGAAAACTGTTATGAAATAGAAGATTCTTACACTTCTATTTAAGGTGAATGTCTTTAATGTACTTAATTAGAGAGATTTTAGAGTTCTATTAGTGGTAGCTAAATCTTCCTCTCCCCTATAAATAGAGGTGCCCCCTACCATTGTAGATCATCCCTTGAGACCCCTCTCAACTCAATAAGAAGAACTCTCTCTACTCTTCTCTCTATTGCTATTGTTCTTGCTCTATTGTTCTTGTCTTTTGCTTTAGTTTATAACACGTTATCAGCACGAGACTCTACCGTCTCAAGTATCATTCTCGAAAATCCAAGGTATTTTCCCTCTTCCTAATTTAATTTTCGAGTATGTCTGACATTATGAAAAGAAAGTTCGTTGCCCTTGAAATTTCGGGCAAGAACTATATGACATGGGTGTTGGATGCTGAAATCCACCTAGATGCTATGGGTCTCGGAGACACCCTCAAAGATAAAGAAAAAGCATCCACCCAAGATTGTGCGATGGCCTTGATTTTCTTGCGCCACCACCTTGACGAAGGTTTGAAGATTGAATATCTCACCGTCAAGGATCCACTCGTTTTGTGGAACAGCTTAAAGGAGAGATATGACAACCTGAAGTTGGTCACTCTGCCACAAGCACGATATGATTGGGCCCATCTGAGGCTACAGGACTTTAAGTCCGTTTCTGAATATAATTCTGCTATGTTCAGAATTACTTCTAAACTGAAGCTATGTGGAGATAACATCTCCGATTACGATATGCTTGAGAAAACGTTTACAACGTTTCATGCCTCCAATATGGTACTGCAGCAACAGTACCGAGAGAAAGGCTTTACGAAGTACTCTGAACTGATTTCTCTCTTACTAGTGGCTGAGCGAAATAATGATCTGCTCATGAGAAATCACGAAAATAGACCAACTGGGTCTACACCACTGCCTGAAGCAGATATGGTGCACTCGCATTATGCCAAACATAAAAGGGACCATGATCACGGTCATAAACGGGGTCAAAGCCAAGGACGTGGACAAGGAAGAAATTCCAAAGAAGTCCGTCACCCCCCAAAGAGAGATAACCACCGAAAGCAGAAACGGGATCCCGAAGATCCTAAGGCAAATAGTTCAGAAACTATATGTTATCGTTGCGGTGGGAAAGGGCACTGGTCAAAGATTTGCCGTATACCAAGACACTTGGTTGACCTTTATCAAGCATCTCGAAAGAGAAAAGGCCCTGAAACAAACTTTGTCTATGACGACAATGAGGACATCACCCACCTGGATGTGGCAGACTTCTTTGAGCAACCCGAGGGGAAAATAGACCACCTAATCGGCGATGGGACCATGATGAAAGAAGATGGAGTTATTTGATTTTGTTCTACTTATTTGTATTAGTTAGTGAATAATCTAATAGTCATTAGCATTAGCTCGTATTAGTTAGTTCATAAAGCAATGTTAGCAGTAGTTCTTTAGAATATCTTCAATATGCTCAAATATCAATAAAACTTTTATTTTCCAGTGGGGGTAATCGACTAGCCTGAAAAACTAGTCGATTATCAACTATTTTCGCATTAAAGTTGAAAAACAATTGATCAACAATCGATTGTCGTTGACTAACAATCGATTGTCTTGAAACAGTGAGGTCTGGAAATTTTCAAAAATAGCCAACAATCGATTGTCTTTGTCTAACAATCGATTGTCTTGAAATAGTGAGGTCTGGAATTTTTCAAAAATCACCCACAATCGATTGTCTATATCTAACAATCGATTGTCGTTAGGCAGTGTAATCTGGAATTTTTCAAAAATCATCCACAATCGATTGTCTATGTACAACAATCGATTGTCTATGTTCCAACAATCGATTGTGTGGGTTTAATAATCGATTGTCTTTTGAAAAACGCTGAAATTTTCAAACTGCAAAGTAATTGATTATGGACAACATATCTGATTTTGTTAGTCAACTGTTAGTAGCAGATCTTGAAAATATTATGTGACACAAAAGAATTGAACTTGTTTATGTATTCCTTTTGTATGTCATACCAAGGGAAGTAAATTGATTGAAAGGCTCCGGAAGAGCAAATGTAACTCTGCCCAAAGGCATGACGTTTATCTTAGAGAATGCAATATTCTCCTCCAAGTCTAAGAAGAAACTTGTTGAGTTTTAAAGATGTACGCCGGAATGGCTACAATATTGAGACAATGGATGAAGATAATCTTGAATATCTCGTCCTCACTTTAAAGAATGTCTCCGGCCAAAAGAGGGTTATTGAGAAATTCCCGTCTTTATCTTGTGGCCTGTATTGGACAAGAATTAGTGCAATTGAGGCACATTCAACAGTAAATCTAAAGAATACTGAGTCCAATACATTTGTACCTTGACATGATCGACTGGGTCACCCAGGATCAACCATGATGAGACGGATTATAGAAAGCTCATATGGGCATCCGTTAAAGAATTTCAAAATTCTCTCAGGTAATGAATATCCTTGCACTTCGTGTTATCAAGGCAAGCTGATTATCAGACCATCCCCAACAAAGGTTGGGACTGAGTCACCCCAGTTTCTGGAACGTATACAAGGGGACATTTGTGGACCTATTCACCCACCTAGTGGGTAGTTTAGGTATTTCATGGTCTTGATAGACGCATCCTGTAGATGGTCTAATGTGTGCTTGTTGCCATCACGCAACCTTGCGTTTGCAAAGTTAATGGATAATAGATGAGAATAATCTTGAACTCTTCATGAAAACGAGGCTGCCCATTTCGGTTTGGGTTCACGCCATTTTGCATGCAACAATACTAGTTTGTCGGCTGCCCACTTCGGTTTGGGGTCACGCCATTTTGCATGAAGCAATGCTAGTTCGTCGGCTGCCCACTTCGGTTTGGGGTCACGCCACGTTGCATGCAGCAATGCTAGTTCGTCTCTGACTGACGAATTGACACAAATATTCCCCATTGCAATTGGTTTTTGGTCATGAACCCAATATATCCCATTTAAGAAGCTTTGGATGCGCAGTATAGGTGCCTGTAGCACCGCCATCCCGCACCAAAATGGGTCTGCAAAGAAGGTTAGGAATATATGTTGAGGTTGAATCGCCCTCCATTATTCGCTACCTCGAAACATTGACAGGAGATTTGTTCACTGCACTATTTGCAGACTGTCAATTTGATGGGACACTTTTCCCAAAATTAGGGGGAGAAGTTGGTGAAACCAAACGGGAAATTTTGTGGAAAAATGTATCATTATCTCATCTTGATCCACATACCTCTATTTGAAAGAAAGAGGTACAAAAGATTATCCATTTGCAAAGAATAGCAAATCAAATGCCTGACGCATTTACGGACTTGAAGAGGATAACGAAATCACACATTCACGCGGGAAAATGTTCCGATCCGTATTGAAGTCCCTATTGGACAAATATCTAGTGTCATATCCAATGAGTCAAATGCACGCCAGAAGCGTGGCAGACCATTAGGTTCCAAAGATCGAAATCCTAGAAAGAGGAAAAAGAACGATCTAAATGACACTATGAAAGAATCACATGAGGACGCTCATGATTTGATTAATTCCGAGATTCACGAAGAATCTATTGAGCCTGAGACTCTTGAAAATACGGAATGCAAGAATGTGAGGATCTCGAACCTCAGTCTGTGGTAGTACAAAATTAATTGAGAGCTCTCGAAGAGCCAATTATTACTATGTTGGAGAAACACAATTTACTATTGTGCTGTAGTAAGTCTCAAAGAAACTTATTCAGTTTCCAAAGTACACGCGAAAGCGATTGATTATATTGAGACTATAAATAAATGAAGGCTTTGATTCTCCTATTACTACAACTTGTTGCGGGGTAATTTGTATATGAAAAGCTACCCGTTTTGTTCTCCAGTTTGTACTACACAAACGAAAGAATGCCACAATAAAGTGGATATCTATTGGTATAAAACCCATGTCATAATAAACCCGAAGTTTATTGATAAGTGCACATGTCATGGTGTAAATTTGAAATTTACCAATATTGATAATTTATTCAGTTGACATTCGTGTTAACCATCTCATTTGAAGTATGATGTGCAAATTCACATAGGTGAATATCAAAGAACTAGAAGTTCTTGTTCTCAGTAAATGAACTGACCAACTAAAGAGTTCGGGTTGAAGCCCCTTGATTCTGGAAATATCAAAGGTGAATATGGGCCCATTCACCTGCCATGTATACCACATATGATGCATCTATGATATGGTTACATGCGCCATTGTTATTAACCCGCAGCCTGGCAGTGCTTGCGAGGTAAATCGCTCAGTAATCTAACTTCGAGCATAGTTTCCAGATTCTCTACTCAAGACAGTTCATCTTGATAAGTTGGTTTATATTAAAGTTGGTTTAGCAAGATAATTATTGAGTGCTTCCACTTAATAGCTAAACTGTTCCTTATGAGAACGAAGTTGTATATATCAGTTTGATATAAGTTGTATACGAGAGTATATTCTCCCCTCAAAAGTGGTTCAGGGTAAGGAACCAAATAATTTCATCTTATATTAAGGTGCTATGTATATTGACATAATGCACAAAGATGATTTCCCAAAGTTGAGGAAACATGTTAGCTTTACTAACATGAGGGGGAGACATGATAAACACTTGAGAAAGTGTTACATGGGATGAATTTTCATTTGTATATGTATATCCCCGAATATCATGATATGAACCTGTAGTTCATAAAAAGGAAATGCAATTGCAACATATTGCAAAGCATGCTATACGCATTTGCTGACTCAAAGAAAGCAACTAAATGGAAGAGATACAATTCAAGAAGAATTGATTCCATATGAAAGACATGAAGTTTTGAACCTATAGTTCAAATGCTTGAAAGTATAAACGTCAAAGGTATGTATAGTCAGTTTTCGATATCTTATTTGTTTAGTATCACTAATGAAAACTTGATATGCAGCTAAAGTCTATTATGCGACTTATATGACTTAACTTGAAAGATTTAAGTTGCTTGAAGCATATGCAATTCTTGGTCCTGAAGTACCACATCCTAAGTACAATTTGTGTACATATGTATCTTGCTATAACTATAAGCATGATGGCATTGAGAATGCATCTATGGAGATATTGAAGAGTTATTCCACGACAATATATGAAGATGTTCATATCTATCAAGAATGATGATTTCAAGATGATGCACAAGATTGAAATGCAAATGCTCAAGGATATAAATCGATGTACTCATTAGGGGGAGTCAATGCGCGTTGCACTCTTTTTCCCTTACAAGGTTTTGTCCCACTGGGTTTTCCTTGCAAGGTTTTTAACGAGGCAACCAATAGGCGCATATTCAAACATGTGTACTCTTTTTCCTTACTTTAATTTTTCCCATTGGGTTTTGGTTTTAAGGTTTTATGAGGCACATCATTGAATAGACATTCAAGGGGGAGTGTTATGAAATAGAAGATTCTTACACTTCTATTTAAGGTGAATGTCTTTAATGTACTTAATTAGAGAGATTTTAGAGTTCTATTAGTGGTAGCTAAATCTTCCTCTCCCCTATAAATAGAGGTGCCCCCTACCATTGTAGATCATCCCTTGAGACCCCTCTCAACTCAATAAGAAGAACTCTCTCTACTCTTCTCTCTATTGCTATTGTTCTTGCTCTATTGTTCTTGTCTTTTGCTTTAGTTTATAACAAAAACATATTTTTCATATGAACTCATTTTTTTGTAATTTTATGGAAATAACTTAGCTACCATGATAGAAAATATTTTCTGAAACTCTCTCCCTACCTGACCTCCACTCACCAAATCCATACCCACCATGTACCCCGCAACCCACCCCGCCCAACCCCGGCCTCAATTTTGCCCACCCCCACTCCCAGTACAACCCCCCTCCCCACCCACCCCCTGACCAATCCCCTGGCCCACACCCTTTGCTTGAAGGAATTGTGTATATAATTGTGAAGATGTGTTAGTTTTAAGCAATCAAAATGACTCCTCAAAAAGTAGAGATGCTTTGTCCACATTTACAATAATTTAAATGTTTGAGAAGTGATACAGAATAATTCAGACATATGGGGTCGTTCACGTTGGTAGGAAACTTGTCATAACATAATTGAAAATAAATGTAGAAAAGATAGAATGTTTTCAAACATATATAGATACCATTATGTTGTGAGAAGTCAGTTTCACTCAAAATTCAGACTTTTCCTTCTTTTAACATCTTGTTCATAACCAAGAAAATTTTGTGTTGCAAATTAATATGATCTGATGTTTCAAGAAAAATAAGAGGGTGTAGGGCATATATAATATATCACCTTATCAACAATTTATTTTCATACACTTAAAATTATAATATAATGTCAATATTGCCTTATTCACACGTTTAACATTGACAACCACATATTTGTTTCTGTGAGAACCTCTCTTTCCCCATCTCCCAATCCTGATAAAAGTTGGGCTGATGGGAAATGACTTATAACGAGACGGACCTAAAATTTGAAAGTCGGAGGTGTAGTTTTACTTTTAATTAAAATTTACTTTATATATAAAGTGTCAATATTAATATATGAGTAATTTCTAAAAGCATATGTATTCATGAAAATTTGCCGAATTTTTCTGGTGTCGGTGACTCCTTACTTGATAACATAGGTTCGTCTCTGCTTATAATGATCATATAGACTAAAAAGGTTCGCCATGCATACAAGGCATTAATTTTGCGTTCACGTACGCTCAGGAAAGGTGCGCACTCAAGAAATGTGATGTAGAAAGCACATCCTAACTTTTTTAAATATATCATATAGGCTCGTATAAATTTGTTTTAATAAGTGACTAGGAGTTTCATCAAATTTTATTTATATAATATTGGACTGAGACGAGCTTAAATGCAGGACAAGGTCAATGATGATTCATGTACCTATCTAACCAAAAAATGGGACTTCGGTCAAAGCTTTAAATTAGAAGAACTCGGGTTACTGATAATCAAAGAATATATAAAAGAAAGTAATTTGACTAGAAATAAGATAATTAGAAAAGTAAATTAGATCAGTATATTCAGATAGTGTTTTATGTCCTATAAATGATTCATCTCCTCTTTTTTATAGTTATTTCTAAGATATACGTCTTGCCTCTGTCATAATTGAGTTATTATGGACAATTAAAGGCATTAATACTACGTTACACTTCATTGTAATTTAATACAGATTCTGTAACGTTTTCAATATTTAATGCTCATTAAATATTGTATCTATATTGCCTTATACTGTCGGGTTCATTCTCCTGAATTCTTGAATTTAAATAGATATGAGCGTCGGTCTTCTCATGTGTTTGCTTGTGCCAGTGCTCGTGTCAGTTCTCGTATCTGTTGCAACTCGTACCTCTTTACTAATCATCATCCTTTGACCGACCTTCGTGTCATGACGTGTCATCCTTAAATACTTCGATATGCGTAAACTCAATTTTTTCTAATACAGTACCATAATCAAGGTCAATATTTTTGGGATTGGAGTATAGTTATTATTGTTGTAGTAATAGTAGTATAAGATTAAGGGGTCATTTGGTAGGAATATAATTTATACCAGTATAAGCTATGCCAGTATAAGTTATATTGGGATAAGTTAAGCTGGGATTAGTTATGCTGGGATTGTTGTTTATTCATTGTTTGGTATGTCCTTTTAAGAATAACAATTGCATAGTTTCTAAGAAGAAGGTATAAAGTTATATCGGTGCTAATTTCCCCACCTTCTATGAGGTATAAGTTATTCCGGTGATTTTAACACCGGAATAACTTATATTTGGTTACTAACCAAACAAAGTATTAAAATAGTATTGAATTTTTATATCACCCTTACACCTTTTTATACCTCATACCAAACGACCCCTAAAAGTTCTTTTTTTCTTTATCAGAAGATTAAACGTTTCAATTCAGAATCGGAACCTACATGATCCTCCAAAATTGGTTAAAGCAAATATTGAATAATTGTATTCTTCTTGTGGTGCTAACTGAAACATAGTTCATTCTATACATCTGCCTGATTGAAGAAAATTTTGTTCGTGCCGATCGAAAAATTAATCAATAGCATGTTTTTGGTTTGAAATGTATTTTAAAGTCAACCATTGAGCGTATTTGATACTCCTTTCCTTTACAAAAATAGTTATCGGATTCACCGATTACTTTTTCTACCTAGTATACATAGATTATACATTTATTATACACAGTTTCACCAGTATTATATATAAATTATATATATTATATATTCACGTACTATTTTTAATTTAAACAGTTACGTGGACGACTATTTAGTGTATTCATTAGTAGCTATTTTATTATATAATTTATTCATTAGTAGCTATTCTATTATATCGTTTTTTCTATAGTTTCTAATATACATTAAAAAACTTAAAAAGTTTATATTCAAATTCACATAGAAAATTAAGTCCAAATTGAGGGGCAAGTGCATTGATAATCATTCTCATGGATGTTACTTAGAGATTAGCTAGTACTTTATTTTTGTCCATAAATTTTAAACTAAAAATTTTAACTTTAAGATATTTTTGTTCTGAAAAATTAAAATTCAGAACGTACTGATAAATTTCTAAATAATAACTTAAAGTGGTTATCTGATATCATTTCTACCCGAATTGAGAAGTAACATCCAGTGTCCTACCATGTTAGAAATTAGAATGACCCATATATACTTCTATGGCAACTCTGTTCAGAATGACCCAAATATCCATGTGCTAGTCTATGAATTATGAAGTAAGACCCTACGAGTTTACAACACAACTTTTCTTTAACAAACTACATATTCCCTCGAGTGTATACTCTAAAATTTGCTTTTTGCCTTATAATGTGTGGAGTAGAAAAGGGAAAAGTTGAAGCTGATAATTTTGGTCGAATGATGGGTCTATTACCCCTTCCTTGTTTGGCTATGGGCCATATCATGTAATAAATGTATCCTTCCATACTATTATGCTACCCCTTTATATTCATCTTGAATTAATATAGGGTCGTTTAGTTACCGGCACTAATCCTGATATATAATTTTATAGTATATATATTTTTTAAAATTTAGAGTTCCATCATCATGACGGAGGAGTTAAGGTATAACTTCAACTTATATATATATATATATATATATATATATATATATATATATCAAAATAATAATTACATAGATGAGGGCATAGGCTTTGACCTCTAAGACAATGTGATAGATGACAACACTCATTCTATGATACTTGATTGAACAAAAATATTTTGCTTGGATGAGTAGAAAGTTGTGCATCCTAGGATAATTTGTAGCAACACTCAACAACGCTATGTACAAAAATGTGAGATAGAGAGAAGCTTATTGCTAGGTGTTGTCATTGATTATAAACTTGCTTTTCTTCTGTCTGAATCTAAAGTTAGGGAACCCGTCAACTTCTAACTTCATTGAGGCTCTAACATTCAATGGTAATGATACAACCTCATTGAAGATAGAAGCAGTTTTGGATTCTTCGCCCAGGTTAGCAAGCTTATCAGTAGAGTTGTTTCCTTCTCTCAAGGTGTGACATAAGAGAAAGTTAGCATCCTTGTTCATGTTTCGAATTTGCTCAATAGTATCATTGAATCTCCAAGGAGGTTTTCAAATCCTTTTGATCAAGTTATGGATAATCCCAGATACAACTATAACATTTGTAAAGCCCATTGTAATACATATTTTGATGCCTCGCATCATGGCTTTAGCTTCCGCACTATTAGAGTTACAATCACCATAGAATTCTGCGAAAGCACCCATTAACACGCTATGGTGATCTCTGAGAAGACCACCACCACCTGCCAACCCTAGATTATCTTTGTTGCAACTATCAACATTGAGTTTAACCCAACTCATTGGAGGTTTTTTCCAGTTAAAATATCTGACAATGAATAGCACGGGAGATCTTCTCAATTCTACTTAGGTATCCTATCACAGGTTATGGAGAGCTACAGATCTGGGAACCTCGTATGGATAAGCATATTTATGATTTTGATCACTTGTTAGATGATGAAACAATGGAACATGTGTTTTACGACCTAGTAGAGCACATGTTCTTCCAAATTTGTCAGCAAATAATTGAGGGTAGACATTGTAGGACTATTTTATGGACTTCATTGTTGGGCTTATCAACCACCAGCTCATAACTCTATATCTTACCCTGTCTTGGACCAATCTGATACCACAAGAGTCACAAAGAAAAGGACCAGACACGATTGGCAATATGACAATCACTGAGAAAATGGTTAGTCGATTCCTCATAATGGTCATTGGGGCAGCAGTTACATATAGAAACAATATTCACCCCAAATATTTTAATAAAAATATCAATTGCTACCTTATCCACTAGCACTCTCATCATAAAAAGGGAGATTTTAAAAGAAAACTTTTTATGCCAAATAGGCATACTTGTAAGAGTAGTTCCTTTCTTTGTTCTCAGTGCGCCATGCAGATTTGCAAGAAAAGTCCCTTAAAAGATCCGGGGTCTACATAGATCTGTCTTCTTTATCAATATTTAAGGTGATGTCTCTGATATGATTGACCACGTGCAAAGGGAGGATTCTCACTAATTTATTCTAATTCCAAGTATCGTGAAAATAAAAATCCCTTATCATAGTTCTTTTAGGAGTCTTACTATTATGATGCAAGTGAGTTAGAGGCCCAAGTCAGCCCAAGAATCCCACCAGAAAGATATTTTTCCTTTTTCAAGACTCCATGAGATATAAGGTTCCACATTTTCTTTTAGGTCTATCATTCTTCTCCAAGTATGAGATTGGCATTGAGATTTCCTTCTTGCAACTGGATAGAACCTTTTACAATACTTACCTTCGAGAATTTCTTTGAGAAGAGATTTTTGAGTTTTGAATTTCCACCATATATTAGAAGAGAAGACATCGCATGTGCCTTTAAGAAATCTGAAGCCAGCTCCTCCTTCCTTGGCTGGAAAACACATGTCTTTCCAAGCAATCCAGTGTTTCTTGTTTTTGTTACCATCCATACCCCAAAAGAAATTAGAGATGATCTTTTCAATTTGGAAAAAAGTCTCCTTGGGAGGATGTACCACTGATAGAGTATGGAGTAGGATAGCATGCAAAACAGATTTAATAAGAACAACTTTGCCACCACAGGTTAAAGATTTACCTGCCATCCTTGGAGTCTTTCGGCTATGCTAGCCACCATGTTATTAAAATAAATAACTTTTTTCCTTCCTATGTAGATAGGACATCCAAGATATTGCATTGGAAAGTGGCAGTAATTGTATTTAATAATCTGGTTGATTTGGTTGATTCTTTTATCATCTTGGAAGTTGACATAGAAACCAGATTTGGCTTTATTTACTAATTGTCCTGAGATCTTCTCATAAGTCTCCATATTTTCCATCATGATCTTCAGGGATTCAGGTTCAGCCGAGGAAAACAAAATTGTGTCATAAGCATAGCGTAAATGAGATATAATACGACCATGACTATCTATCGAGAATAGGATAAAATTATGATTAGTTAAGGAATCCATTAATCTTGTAAAAAGTTCAGCCCCAATAAGAAAAAGAGAGAGATAAAGGATCCCCTTGTCTTAAACCCCTAGAAGAAGTGAAAAAATCATGTCTACTCCTATTGATATCTACAGAGTACCAAACATTAGATATAAGTCTCCAAATAATATCAATCTTAGTTTCATTAAAGACAAAATACCTCATAATATTACAAAGGTATTCCCATGAGACTCTGTCATACGCTTTAGCCATGTCCACTTTTAAAACCACATTCCCATGGGTGGAAGTTTTGTGATATTATGGATTATATCTTAAGTCATTATGATATTTCCAATGATGGATATTCCTTTGATAACACCTGTTTGATAAGGAGAAATAATCTTGTTAATGAAGGGGCTTAGTCTTCGGTTCACTAAACTCGAGATGATTTTGTAGGAGAAATTATTAAGGCTAATAGGCCTTAGTTCATTGAAATCTTGAAGATTATTCACTTTAGGGATGAGGATTAGGCATGTGTGAGTCATGGCTTTTGGAATTTGGTTATCTGCAAAGAAATCAGTGACCATAAGTAATAGATCATCCTTAATAATATCCAACAAGAATGATAAAATTTTCTAGAAAGATGATCTGGTCCAGTAGAACTGGATGGACTCATAGAGTATGCAACAGCTTTCAATTCCTCCATAGTAGGAATGGTTGTAAGACCTGCATTGTCCATGTCATTGATTATTTTAGGAATAGAATTAAGGATAGAAAAATTGGAATATGTATGTTCTCTAGTGAATTGATTTTGAAAAAAAGATATTGCATCATTTGCAATATGCTCATCTCCTTTAATTCAGCTGCCATCACTTAGCCTGATCTTTTCGAAAGATAACTAATCGCGGCTAACTCCATACTAATAAAGTGTAGCAAAAGAGAGTCACAATAGATTTTACCCGATTTTTGGTCAGGATCGAATCCATTGGGAAATAGGATTGGAGTTAAATATCTATCTAACTTAGAATTGTGAGTGTGTTCTTAATTGATCTTCTCATCATTTTTTGGGTTTACTTTAACAATCTAATGTTATCAACTACTAATTATAACTAATTAAGCTAAGTGAAAATTGCTAAGAGTTGTATCTAATAGTTTAAAAGGCACTAGGATAGTGACTTTCACCTAGGTGGCTATTTGATGGGTAATTACTTCTAAGACATGCTTGACATATTTGGGAAAATAGGTTATAACCGTTGCACGATTTTTCCCACTTTCACACCTCTCGGTAGAGAGAGTGATTTTGCCCAATTGACTTTCTCAAGACCAAATGGGTAGGCAAATTTTCTCAAGCAACTAGGATTCAAGATGGGTAATTACTCTCTCGAGGTTTAACCTTTTAATTGGGAATATCAATTCTCTTGAGTCCATCCCAATTCCTTGTTGGGTCAATTTTTGAGTCTTAGGATCTCTCTCTCTCTCTCTCAAGAAGAACCAAGTCAGCTAAGAACAAACAAGTGTTTGGAACCACCAATTCATAAATTAAACGACAAAATTGACCCAAATAAGAAACACCCTTAGTCAGTCTAGCCTTAAATTCCAACACCAATCAATTACTCACGCTAGGGTTGAGACACAACCATAGTTAATGGGTTTATCTACTCATGCTTGAAGAAGAAAATGAAGAAATAGATGAAGATAAAGACATAATAATTATAAGCTAAATATAGAGATTCAATGATAAAAGCTAAGTAAAAATGCTAAAAATGGCTACAAATGGTCTTCTCGCGAGCGTAGCTACTATTCTGTAATATCTGATGCCCTAAAAATAGCAAAATATTTTATTAATACTAAGCTGAAAAAACTGGACAAAAATGCCTATGTGGGGTCAGTGCAGGCCACACAAAATGGACTGCGGCCGAACTAGGCTCTTGGGCTTGCAATCTTGGATCTCTAATCTCAGTCTCCACGGACAACGCAGAATGTACCGCGGCTGCGGAGGTCTCCAATGCGGCCGCACAATAATGACCGCGAACCGCGATGCCTTTAACCTGGGTATATTTCCTTTCTCTAAACTTCTCTTCCGCAGACCGCACATTATGGTAGTGCGGCCGCGGAGCCTTCACCGCGAACCGTGGAGAATGGTGTGCGGTCGCGTTGCTTGAAGCCTTATATACTGACTCTCTGAATCTCTCTAGTGCGGATCGCACAAAGAGTAGTGCGGCCGCACTAGGCCTGTTCTCCTAAGTTTTGTCTTGTCATAGGTACTTGATCAGGTTTCACTCCTTTTGAGCCGATCTTTGACATTTCATACCTTTATCGATCAAACCTTCAATGAAGCACAACTTATGAGCCTTTTGGGACTATTTTGTAAGAATTTATAATCAAAACATAAGCAAGGATCATGAAACACGTCAAAATCCCTAGTTATCAACTACCCAAACTTAAGCTTTTTCTTGTCCTCAAGCAAACAAAATAATACCCACCTCTTAAAGGAAAATCCAAATATTTTCATTTGTCCTAAAGTAACCTCAACAAGCATCAATTGGGAATAATAATTGCCATATATATGAATGAACCATTAACAATATTTAACCTTTGAAAAACCATGGATCAAGTGTGTCGTAAGAGCATCAAGAGTTGACTCATCATCAAAGAATTCTATCAATTACTTCGGTCATTGTGGAACCCAAACTCACTTATCCTTAACTCTCCCAAAGCAAACCTCACCTTTTAGAGTATTAGCACACAAACCGAGGTCAATAGGAATTCACTCATATCTCTCAAGGAAAGGTCACAAGTTCAGCTCTAAGTACCATATGCTTTCCCCTCATGTAAGTATCCACTAATGCAAGCTTCATCCAACTCAAGATCATATAGGGCTTTTCTAGAGTCATGTGAAGGCTTTTGGTTAGAGTAGGAAATGTTTTGGTCTAAGTAGGTTCCATCTTCCCTTAAGCACTTCTTTTGATTCATATTGCACAATTCTCTTGACTCTTTGAGTCATTTCACCTCTTTATAAGGGGTTAGAGAGACACATTGTCACTCTTTCTTATGCATTTCAATTCTTTTCTCCTTTTTCAACTTTCCCACCTTTCTTTCTTTTACCTTTCTTGAATCCCTTTTTATTCTTTCTCACATTGAGCATTCTTTTTGTCTTTTGCTTTTCTTTCTTTTTCATTGCGTTTCCTTTTCTTTATTTTTGTGCCTTGTACCACTTTGTTGTCATCCTCGTCTCTCCCCCCAAACTTATACTTTTGTCAAGTGCTCAAGGAAAGATCGGGTGCCAAGAGAGGGTATCTTTTAAAGCGGGTATAGGCTTGTAATATGGTTCTTGAAAGAAAAAGGTTTAAGACTCAAAAGGGTTAACTAGGTATCATATCACCGGTAGGATATGGAATGGTTCAAACTATCATTTGAATCAAATGAGAGGCAATAATCACTTCTCAAGTAAAGGTTCACTTAAGATTTCGCCTCAACAAACATTCAGGGCAAGTTCTAGACCATTGGCTCAGGACTTGGACTCGCAATTTGAATTGTCACCACACAAGCTAAAGGATTGCTAAAGATATAGATTCAAGGTCCCACAACAACCTTAGAATACAATTTGAGCACACAGTGGTCCCGAAAAATCACTTGATGATTATCAGCCACACAAGAGCCTCAAAGCCACGACTTTCGCCATCCTACACACAATAATTTTTCTTTGACCATTGGATCAAAGGCAAATGTGCTAGGTCCAAGTGAAGCTTTACTTGAGGTACTCTTAACTACAATCTACCAAAAACAAAAAAATAGACTCAAACCCTTAAGAAGGTTGTCACGCCATCAATCATTAGGAAGAGCCACCCGGTTCACACAATCCTCTACCTTTGGAAAGAATTGTGGCATTAACAAAACCAAAGGCTCATTGAAAACGTCAAAAACAAAATAAAAAAGCTACGAACATAAATAGGAAGCTAAAAACAAAAAAAATTGCGAAAATAGAAAGAATATATACAATAGGGGTTTTGAATATACAATAAGAAAGGAATATATACACTGAAGTAACTTTATATACATGCCAAATGAAAGATAAAAAGTGTGATAAAAATAACTAAATGTAAGATTATATACAGACCAAATGAAAATCAAAAAAGCATAAACTAAATTAGTATATATGTACAGTTATCCAAAGGTAAAGGGCGCACCCCGTCATATAAAAGTTGGCATTGTCCCCAATGCCAACTAAAACAAATAAGCACAAAAAATAAAATAGAGGAAGGATATGAAGACTCCCTAAGCCATGTCCATCTGCATATGATCATGAGTAGTCCTTGGGTCATCTGTGTGCTCGAGAACCTCAGACTCGTTCCCAGTATCCTGCTGCTCAGTTGTTGGGACCTTAGACTGGACCTGTACTGCTCTAGTACATCCTGTGGCTGATTGGAGGAAGCCTCTGGTGGGTCCGCCAACTGGATGATGGCATCATCTGCTCTAGGGATCTTCCTCATCTTCATTGGAGGCCTCTGTGTCTGCTGTGGATCTGTGGCTGCTGCTAGAACTGATGCTGGATCTGGGTCCTCGAACAATAAGTCTAAAGGCAGGTGGTCTGCCTTTAGTCTATCCACATCTGCCCATAGCTCCTTCAAGGACTCCCTTGAAGCCCGTGTGTTCTGCAGCTTCTTTTGATCCTTGGCAAACTCCTTCAGAGCCTTGCCATGTGAATCTACTACTCGTGCCAAATCAGCCTGGGTCATAAGAATTTTCTCCTGGTTCTCGTGTATCTTCTTCAAAGCATCCTCTATAGACTGTGGGACCTGTACGTGTTGTGGTGCCGACTGGGCCGCAATGGTGGATGTCAAGGTATACAACTTGGATGATGTTGCATGCATCTAGTTGTTCAGGCTTTGAAGTGTCTGGCTCAATTGGTAGGCAGTGATGGTATGGGCCCGGGATGATGGGATCTCTGGGCCTACTGATGTGGATGGAATGGTTGAAGACGTAGAAGGGTCAAGAGGTAGGTCAGCAGCAATGGAGGCAATCTCAGTGGGGGCCTCTACCACAACCGGCTCTTCAGACTGGCCAGTTTAGGCAGAGGTAGGAACCTTGTAGTTCTTGTCCTTAGGGTATCATTCCCCTTCAAACTGTACCAAGAGAATGGGGCTATCACCTTACCCTTGACATCGTAGGTCTTCTCTCCACCCCTAAATCCCAAAAATACTTAGAGAGGGTGTTAGGGAAAGGGAAGCTCCTATCGGTCTCATCTCCCACCAAAGAAATAATGTGGGACATCATATTACCCACATTTATTGGGAATCCTGCCATAATCGACGCAACTAATACACCCCGGTGGAGAGGAAGTGTTTGGTCATGTGTAGTAGGGTCGAACCGGCTGCAAACGAAAGTTACCCACCCCCTCTCCTCAAAGTTCAAGGTCTTTCTCAATATTTTCACCCCAGCTGTCAGCCAATCCGGAATGGTACCTACGATTTCCAGGTATTGGGCTAACCATGGATGGACTTCCTCGCCCATCTCCAACTTCGCCAGATACAGAGTCTCATCCTCTTCATTGAAGCCCAAGTACTCATTTAGAGACTTCCCATCGAACAATACCTTTTTGTTTCGAACCTGGTCACTTTGGAGCCCTTGACAATATAGGCTACATTGTCGTATAACTCTTTGACCAAGGGTTCATTTGCATCAATGCATTCATCCATGAAGTTTTCCCAGCCCACTCTAGTTCTAAATTGCCTTTGGACGTCATGGTTATGAGGTAGTAAGTCTTTGTCAATAGAACTCCGCTCCGATATCAAATGTCTCACCGGCCACCACTCCCTATATTTGTGGTAGGCTACTTGGCTCACAAATCTATCCTCCCATATTTCGGGCTTCCTAGTACGGGCAATCCCCGCAACTTAAGGTTCACCCCCCCCCCCCCAAATACTTTCTCTTCTCCTTGCACTCTCCCCGGATAATGAATCTGTGGGGGAGGTGGAGTACTCACCGTTGCCGGCTCTTGAGCCCTCAAACGGCTCAGTGGGGACATGATTTGCTGCTTGGGCAGGGGGTGATGGATGTGGAATATCATCGATCAATCTCATTTGTCCAGGCCAATCAGGAATCTGTGCGGGAATAGAATTTGAGGAAACCTTCTGAGACGGCTCGTACTCACTCCCCGATTTGTCAGTTGCCCTGTCAGCAGCTTTTATCAACTTCCTTGTGCTTTTTATGCTTTCCCAAACTTGGAGAGTGAACTTGATTGTCATTTTCTTTCCAACCCGGGAGGATTCACCTCTCCCGTGTTGTTTTGATCTATTTCCTTCGTTGTTTAACCATTATCTGCAAACACATACATCTAACTTTATTAGTATCAATAGAAGCAATGAAAACCTATGTGCATACTAAATTGTATAATAGAAGCAGATACAGTTGGAGAATATAGTTGCAGAACATGGCCTGTGCAGACCGCACAAAAAGGAGCGCGGCCGCACAAGGACCACTGCGGACCACGCAAACACGGCCGTGGCCCGCACAGGTTGGAGGCCCCAAAAACAGGCTCTCTGAATCTCACAACCGCAACCCACATAAAGTAGCACCACGGCTGAGGTAGGCCAGTGCGTACCGCATAAAATGTAATGCGTCCACGCTGGGAAAGAGGTCAATTTTCAGAAAATCATCACAGTGGTCTGCATAGAAAGGACTGCGGATCGCACAAAAAGGATCGTAGTCCGCTTAGTCATGGAACTAAGTTAGTGTTTTGGATTTTGCATTTTAGTTCAACTTTTTTACCTATTTGTGGTCCCTACTTATTTATGCAGGTCTTTTTACTCACCAAGCACACGAGAATGAACATTTAAAGTAAACTAACCTAAAAATTGAAGAAATACGGGATACGAAGAGTAATAAAACTAAAAAAATGAAAATAAAATTAAATTAAACAAGTAATCTAAAAAGAAGTGGGTGAATTGTTACCAGATATTAAGAAAAAGTGAAGCAACATAATGCAATTAAGCCATTACGATGAAGAGAGAAAATAAACAGTAGTCAAAGGTGCTTTGAAAGTAAATTTTTTGAAAAGGGTAACATGAGATCCTTAATGTATATTAATAGAATGACCTATGGGACCAAGCCTCACCTACCAGCGCGGCCGCACAAAATGGACCGCGCTCCGCACTGGGTTTGTTTAGAAAAAGTTTAAGAAGCCAACCTCTGCGGTCTGCACAATACAATCGCGGCCATAGAGGTCCACCGCGGACAGCACAAAATGTAATGTACCACGGTGGCAAACTTCAGAGACTCCTCATATTGGCTCACACCAGTGCGGACCGCACAAAGTGCAATGCGACTGCACTGGCAACTTCAAAGACTAAACAATTTCTCCACTATGTTTTGTGCTGTATCAACTCAATCCCTGCAACATCTTATAACCAATTAGCCCAAAAATCAAACCTAAACTACATAGAAAATCAAAGAAAACAAGACAAAAAATACTTGGGTTGCCTCCCAAGAAGCGCCTAATTTAACATCGCGGCACAACCCATATTACCATATCACTTGAGATGAATAAGTGCCACCACGTGGCTGTCATCAATATTTCCTAGATAATGCTTGACCCGGTGCCTGTTAACTCTGAAAACTTCACCATTTTTCTTCTTGAGATCAATAGCACCAAAAAGGGTCAGAAACACAACTTCAAATGGCCCACTCCACTTTGATTTAAGCTTTTCCGGAAATAAGCGTAATTGAAGAAGAGGACCAAATCACCAACTTTGAACTCCTTTCCATGAGCATATTTATCATGAAGGAACTTCATCTTGTCCTTATAAAAGTACGAACTAAATTATGCATGGAATCGGAATTCGTCAAGTTCAATGAGTTGTTCAACACGAAGATTGGCTGCAACATCCCACTCAAGATTAAGCTTCCTCAAGGCCCACATGGCCTTATGCTCCAAATACATTGGTAGATGACATGTTTTTCCAAACACTAATTGGTACGGTGACATACCAATTGGGGTCTTGTAAGCAGTCCTATAAGCCCATAGAGCGTCATCAAACTTTTTTGACCAATCGGTCCTATTAGCATTGACCGTCTTTGACAAGATACTCTTGATTTCCCTTTTGGCGACTTCCACCTGGCCACTTGCTTGGGGATGATAGGGGTAGAAACCTTATGATTGACATAATACTTGGAAAGCAACGTGTCGAAAGCTTTGTTGCAAAAATGAGACCCCACATCACTAATAATAGCACGAGGATATCAAAGATATCAACTTCAAGAATTGTGTTTAGAGGCATCTTATCTTTCTTGGAAATCCGTCCCGCTCTTTTGCTTTCATCACATCTCTTTAAAAAGTCACCCGCATCTTTGAACAAGGTTAGCCAATAGAATCTACAACTAAGCACTTTAGAAGCTGTCCTCGCCCCGCCATGATGTCCACCATAGGGAGATGAATGACAAGCCTCCAAGATACCCAATTTTTCTTCCTCCAAGACACCATCCGTGCAAATCCTGAACAAATATGGCTCGTCCCAATAAAGTTCCAAGCTATCCTGCTTGAGATTCTTCCTTTGGTTAGAAGAGAGCTCATAAGGGATTATTCAGGTCACAAGGTAATTAGCAACATCGGCAAACCATGGCATATTGTTCATTGACACTGTAAGGAGTTGCTCGTCAGGAAATGAATCATTGATCTCAAGGCCATTACAAAGCCTCCCCTCCTTCTCCAAACGGGATAAGTGGTCCGCCACTTGATTCTCACTACCTATCCGGTCTATAATTTCTAGATCAAACTCTTGAAGTAGTAACACCCACCTCATCAATCTTGCCTTTGAGTCTTTCTTTGTCATCAAATGCCTAAGGGCGGCATGATCGATGTGCACTATAACATTTGGCCCCATGAGATATGGTCGAAACTTTTCCATAGCAAACACTATAGCCAACAACTCTTTTTCGGTGACCGTACAGTTCCTTTGAGCCTCATTCATGGTCTTGCTTGCGTATTATACCGGATGAAACATCTTTCTCACACGTTGACCCAACACCGCTCCAACTACCACATCGCTAGCATCACATGTAAACTCAAAGGGCAAGCTCCAAGTAGGTGCAGTAATGATAGGAGTGGTGGTCAACTTTTGCTTGAGAAGTTCAAAGGCTTCAATACATTTCTCATCAAACACAAATTAAGCATCTTTCTCTAGCAACTTGCACAAAGGGTGTACCATTTTGGAAAAATCTTTTATAAACCTCTGGTAAAAACCCTTGTGCCCAAGGAAACTCCTAACCCCTTTGACAAGAATAGGGGGAGGAAGCCTCGAAATCACCTCTATTTTGGCTTTGTCCACTTCAATTCCTCCCTTTGAAATTTTATGACCCAACATTATACCCTCTTCAACCATGAAATGGCATTTTTCCAATTGAGTACAAGGTTTGTGTCTTCACGCCGGGCCAACACTTCATCCAAATTACCCAAATACTCATCGAAGGAATCCCCAACCATACTGAAATCCATGAAGACCTCCAAGATATCTTCCACCATGTCGGTAAACATAGCCATCATGCATCGTTGGAAGGTCGCCGGAGCATTACATAATCTGAACGGTATCCGAGAGAAAACGAATGTGCCATACGGACAGGTAAAAGTTGTCTTCTTCTGATCCTCCGGGGCAATTAAAATTTGGTTGTACCCCGAGTAACCATCTATAAACTAATAAAAAGCATGTCACGCAAGACGATCTAGCATTTAGTCAGGGAATGGCAATGGGAAATGGTCCTTTCAGGTCACCTTGTTTAGCTTTCGGTAATCCATACATACTCTCCATCCAGTGACCGTTCGAGTAAGAATAAGTTCATTGTTTTCATTGGGCACCACAGTCATACCACCCTTCTTTGGTACGCATTACACCGGAGAAGTCCACGAGCTATCAGAAATGGGGTACATAACCCTGGCATCTAACCATTTGAGCACCTCTTTCTTCACCACCTCTTGTATGGCCTCGTTCTATCTTCTTTGATGCCCCAAGGAAGGCTTTGCATCATCCTCCAAGATAATTTGTGCATGAAAAATGCGGGGCTTATTCCCCGAATGTCAGCTAGCGTCCATTCAATTGCCCTTTTCCGCTTTTGAAGCATCGCCAAAGTGGCCTCAACCTGCATGTAGTAAGGCAAGAAGAAAGAATAACTGGTAAAGTAGAATTTAAGCCCAAGAATTCATACCTGAGGTGTAGAGGAAGTGTTTTCAACTCCAACACTGGTGGCTCCTCAATTGATGGCTTTGTTGGTGGAGTTTTTTAGTTTTTAAAATCCAAAGACAATTTTCTCGGCTCATAACAATAAGAAAACATCCCATGTAAGGCATTCACGCACTCCACTCTGCTTTTATCATCATTGACATCTATATTTAACAGTACGACCTTAAGAGGATCCTCCATGTTAATCATAGCTCTGGTATCATCCACAATCGCAGCTGTGACAAGGTGTACAAATGAGCACAACGCGGTGCTATTGGATTTCTTCATGGATTTGCAAACATGGAAGACGGACTTTTCATCACCCACTCGGAAAGTGAGTTCACCCGCTTCAACATCAACCAATGTCTTCCCCGTTGCAAGAAAATGTCTATCTAAGATAATCGAAACCTCATTGTCTACTTCACAATACAAAATGATAAAGTCGGCCGACTATATGAATTTGTCCACTCGGACAAGCACATCATCAATAATTCCTAAGGTTGCTTCATCGATCGATCCGCCATTTGAAGCCTCATTAAAGTTGGTCTAGGTTGACCAATACCTAAAGTCTTGAAAACCGAGTACGGCATCAAATTCATATTAGCTCCCAAGTCACATAAAGCTCTAGCAAAGTCTGCACTTCCAATAGTACAAGGGATAATAAAGGCTCCGGGGTCTTCAAGCTTCGGTGCCATTGAATACACTATCGCACTCACTTGGTGAGTCATCTTTATTGTATCATAATCCATATACCTCTTCTTTTTGACCAAATCTTTCATGAATTTTGCATATCCCGACATTTGTTCAAGGGCCTCCACCAAAGGCAAATTTATGGACAAACTCTTTATCATATCAATGAACTTCTTAAATTGATTATTATTTCTTTGATTTGCAAGCCTTTGAGGGATAAGGTCGAGGTGGCCTAGGCAAGGGTGCCTTGGCTTTTGGAAAATACCAGCTCGGGTATGTCAATCACGTGTTCCCTATACGGATTCACAACATCTTGAGTTTCTACCTCAGCTTCATCTATGTCAATCCTCACATTATTATTCACGTTTTATTCAACCACATCACCAATAATCAAAGGTCTTTCATCATCCCGCAGCTTAACATCATCATCTACAAGTTGATTTTCTCTTGAGGCATTCACATCACCGCCTCTCCCACTTCTTGTTGTAACTGCCATCACATGATTGTCGTTCCTGCCCTTCGGGTTCACTACCGTTTCACTTAGTAGAGCACCCTTGGGGAGAGTGTTCAAAGCTTGAGAGATTTGGCCTAATTGTACCTCCAAGTTTCGTATGGAGGTATTGTGTTAAGCCAATTGAGCATCGGAATCTTGGTTCTTTTTCATCATTTGCTCGAACATACTTTCGATTCTACCCATATCACTTCCAGAAGAACTAGGACCTTGGGAAGGGAAAGGGGGTGGATTGCTCGGTTATTGGTACATTGGGGGCCTTTGAAAGCCTTTCCCCTAGTTTCCTTGGTTCGCATTGTTGTTGTTGTTGCTCCAATTATTGTAATTTCCATTCCAATTGCCTTGGTTGTTGTTTTGGTTCCCCCAATTGTTGTTTTGGTTGTTATTGTTCCAAATGCCACATCCTTGTTGTTGATTGTTGTTGTTCCAATTGCCACCACTTTGTTGTTGATATCCCCAATTTCCTTAGGGTCGCCATTATTGGTTTGAAGAGTTTCCTCTATTGCCTTGATAGTGTTAACATATTGAACCACCTCGCTTTGGTCATCATAACAATCATTTGAAAAACCATCACCATCATTGTCATATTGTTCAAAATTCCCTTGAGATTGTTCTCGTCTTTGTCTTATCTTAAGCATATTGACATCTTCAATGGCCATGACTTGGCGTGGATTTTGGACTTGCTGCAACTGCGCATTCGCCAATTGGTTCATAGTAGTAGTGAGCTCGGCAATAGCTTGATCATGATCATGCAATTCCTTGTGCAAATGGATGACCGTAGGGTCACCTTGAGGCACGTTTGCTCTACTTTGCCATGATGAATAAATGTCGGCCATTTCATCAAGTACATTATATGCCTCGTCATAAGAAAGTTTCATATAATTTCCCCCGGCCAATTGGTTCACAATGCATTGATTTGTGGTGTTGATGTCCCGATAAAAAGTTTATTGAATCATCGCCTCGGTCATATCGTTATTCGGGCACTCTTTCACCGTGGTCCTATACCGTTCCCAAATTTCATGCAATGGTTCCATTGACCCTTGCTTGAAGGCTAAAATTTCATCCCGAAGTGCCGCCATATGACTCGGTGAGAAGAACTTTCCAATAAATTTATCTACCAACTCATCCCACATTGTGATGGAATGGTTGGGGAGTCTCTCAAGCCAATCTAATGCCTTTCCCCCGAAGTGAGAACGGAAAAAGTCTGAATCTCAGTGTATTTTTGGACACATTCGTCTGCTTGCTCCCCCAGCATGTATCTACAAACCCTTTTAGATGTTTGTAGGCATTTTGATCTGCAGCACCTGTGAAGTACCCACGCTGCTCAAGTAAGGTCAACATCATATTGGTTATTTGAAAATTTTCCGCCCGGATTCAGGGAGGGACAATAGCACTCGCATAACCTTGATTCGGCAATACTCTGGAAGCCGCTCTTGGAGGTGGCAAAGGAGGGTCTGGAATATTATCATTTGGAATAGCATTTGCATTGGCATTTCGGCCTCTCTGTTGTTCTTGAGGTGCTAGAGGAACCTCATCCTGCTCAAGATCATCCACCTCCTCCCCCGCTATCACGTTTCCAAGAGGTTCATTAGAATTTAAAGCCATTTGGTACCAGAATAATTGACACAAACAAATAAGTACAAAGAAGGAAAGAAGAACAACACATATAACTAACTAAATAGAAAGCTAATACCGTTAGCTCCCCGGCAACTGTTCCAAAAAGTTGATCGCCGCCAACTTCGCACTACTAAAGAGTAGCAAGAGAGGGTCGCAATAGCTTTGACCCGATTTGGGTCGGGATCAAATCCACAAAGAGATAGGATTGGAGTTAAGTATCTATCTAGCTTAGAATTGTGAGTGTGTTCTTAATTGATCTTCTCATCATTTTTTGGGTTTTCTTTAACAATCTAATATTATCAACTCTAATTGTAACTAATTAAGCCAAGTAAAAATTGCTAAGAGTTGTATCTAATAGTTTAAAAGGCACTAGGGTAGTGACTTTCACCTAGGTGGCTAATTGACGGGTAATTGCTTCTAAGGCATGCTTGACATGTTTGGGAAAATAGGTTATAACTGTTGCACAATTTTACCACTCTTACACCTCTCGGTAGAGAGAGTGATTTTGCCCAATTGACTTTCTCAAGACCAAATGGGTAGGCAAATTTGCTAAGCAACTAGAGTTCAAGTCGAGTAATTACTCTCTCGAGGTTTAACTCTTTAATTGGGACTATCAATTCTCTTGAGTCCATCCCATTTCTCTGTTGAGTCAATTTTGGAGACTTAGGCTCTCTTTCTCAAGAAGAACCAAATCAGCTAAGCACAAACCAGTATTTGTAACCACCAATTCATAAATTAAACGATAAAATTGACCCAAATAAAAAACACACATAGTCAGTCTAGCCTTAAACTGAAACACCCATCAATTATTCACACTAGGGTTGAGCCACAGCCCTAGCTAATGGATTTAGCTACTCATTCTTGAAGAAGAAAATTGAGAAATAGATGAATATGAAGACATATTAATTAATTGTTAAGCTAAATATAAAGATTCAATGATAAAAGCTAAGTAACAATACCAAAAATGGCTACAAATGGTATTCTCACGAGCGCAGCTACTGTTATGTAATATGTGATGCCCTAAAAATGGCAAAATGTTCTATTTATACTAAGCTGGAAAAACTGGATAAAAATGCCCTTGCGGGGTTACTGCGAGCCGCACAAAATGCACTGCGGCCGCACTAAGCTCCTGGGCTTGCAATCTTGGCTCTCTGAACTCAGGCTCCACGGACCATGCAGAATGGACCGTGTCCGCGGAGGTTTCCAATGTGGTCCACACAATAATGACCGCGGACCGCGATGCCTTGAACCTGGGCATATTTCCTTTCTATGAACTTCTCTTCCGCGGACCGCACATTATGGTAGTGCAGCCATGGAGCCTTCACCGTAGACCGCACAGAATGGTGTGCGGTCACGTTGCTTGACGCCTTAGATTCTGACTGTTTGAATATCTCTATTGTGGACCGCACAAAGAGTAGTACGGCCGCACTAGGCATGTTCTCCTGAGTTTTGCCTTGTCTTAGGTAGTTGAGCAGGTTTCACTCCTTTTGAGCCGATCTTTGGTATTTCACCACGTTATCGATCAAACCTGCAATCAAGAACAACTTATGAGCCTTTTGGGACTATTTTGTAAGAATTTATAATCAAAGCATAAGCAAGAAGAAGCATGAAATACGTCAAAATCCCTAGTTATCAATAACCTCTTTCTTCTACCCTTGACAATGGAGTGGAATAATTTAGAGTTCACTTCCCCCTCCACAAACCATTTGATACCAGATTTTTGCTTCCATATTGACTCTTTAATTTTATAGGCCCTGACAAGGAGAGAATTTATACGGTTTAGCTCAGCTCTGTTGATATCAGTGTTTTTGTAATGATTTTGTGTTCCAGATCATTCATCTGCTTCTCTAGATCCTTGACATTGTCAAAAATATTACCAATAGAGGTCTTGGACCAATGGGATATGCATCTGCATGTATTTTTTAGTTTCAGATGGAATTTACACATATGGGAGCCATGAACCTCTATATCCCAAGATTGTTTTACCACCTCTTTTAAGCCATTTTTCGTTAGTCCAGAAATCTAAGAATTTAAAGTATTTGGTAGTGGGTTGGTAAGTGTTCTTAGCAATAGTGAGGAGAGGTGAGTGGTCGGATCTTGTTCTATTCAAATGATTAACATTAGTAGAGTCATAGTTGTTTATCCATTCTTGGTTAACTAGCACACTATCAAGCCTTTTCCAGACTCTTCTGTTAAGAACCACCCATTGCACCAGGTAAATTTTGAGCCTGAGAAGCCTGGGTCAGTAAGATCACAATCCATGATAATCTGTATCGTAGGCATGCTTTTGGACATTCTGTGAAGGTTACCGCCTTATTTATCACTTGGATCAATAATACAATTGAAGTCACTTGCAATATACCAAGGGAGCTTATAATTCTGAGAGATATCCCTTAAGTTATTCCATAGATGTTCTCTCAAACCTACAGCATACTTTGCATAAACTGAAGTGAAAGGATGTTTGTTCCCATCTACTCAATGATACAATTAACCTGTTGATCATATACCTTCACCCTATTACAGTTCAGAACATTATTCCATAAGATCCATATTTGACTATTGATATTGGCATGAGCATTATCAAAGCTCAGCATAGTTCTAAACTTATCAAGATGATCTGATTTGTGAAATGGTTCACTATAGCAATGAAAGGAAGATTTTAGAGCCGGATAATTTGCTTAAGTCTATCAAAAGCACCAAATTCCAATATAAGGACTTAAACATCATAATTCAGTTGGAGGGGTTTAGTTCTTGTGGTGTAACCACAGCTCGTTGATAGGTGAATTTTCCACCTCTTCCTCTTGGCTTGTTACTGCCCCTCTTGAAATTATTTCTACCTCTTCCTCTACTTTTAAGAGATAGGTGAGTTCTTTCAACAGTCTTATCAATTTCAGAACTCACATTTACCTCCACTAAAGCATTGGAGTTGACAGTTTCTATTAGTTGCGCAGCATGATCATCAGTAGTGTGGTTTATAGGTTGATCCTCATTCTGAAAGCTTTAACTATCAATACTTTCGAAATCATCAGTTTCTTTAGTGCTCATATCATCCTCATAGTCACCATCTTCTTCGCTATCCTTTTCCTCATCATCCTCAAAAGATGATTCTGCCATGTGAATGTTGTTGGAAATGTACATGTCTTCACTCTCTTTATCCTCTTCCAGGCTAGTACAACTAATAAGTTTAAGATACATGTTATGAGCATCGTCTGGATCAATTATATGGTTATTTTTGTTATTATTGTATTTTGATCCATTTCTGCTGTTGGCTTTCTCCTCAATGAGTTTGGTGGTGTTCTCACCATTGATAGTATTCTCCTGGAAAGAGTGTCTACTATTTTCATCATTATCGATGGGAGTGTTGTTGTCTTCTTTGTTGCTAGTGTTTAGCTCTGATGGTTTGTGTATTGTATATGTTCTCTTGCTGCTTGGTTGGCCTTTTTTCATTGTTGTGTTTTGCAGTTGAGATTCATTTCTATTGATGTCTTGGTTCTTTTTTATAACTCTGAACCTTTTCTTCTTGTTGATGCTTTGTCCACTCTTCTGGTTGTTATTTTGATTGGTTTCTTCATTCATTTTATTTTTTCCTTTGTCTGGTACTTCTTCCATAATGGGAGTCTTCTTCACCTCGACCTGGCTCATTGATAACAATGCCATTTCTTACCTTACCTATCCGATCTTGGTTTGATGCTTGATGGTTCTGGAATTACCTTTCATTCGATCTTTGATCTTCATGGTTATGCCTATTAGGTTTGTTGGGCATTTCCATTTGACTGTTGTTCTGAAACCTCAGTTTGGCAACCTTCTTCTTAGAAACCGTTTGAAATTCTTCATCCTTTAGCCTGTCTCTTTTTTGTTCCTTCTCCTTATTGAATTGAGCTTCCTTTGGTGCTTTTATCCTCTCATCTCTAATTTTGTTTTTGCATTGGCTTTCATAGTGACCTTGCATTTTGAAATATATAGAGTAGCTAGAAACCTTTTCATATTCAATATCAAGTCACTTTCCATCATCAGATCCATCAAGCCTTTTATAACCTAGCCATATTTGATCAAGTCTAGGCTTTAAAAGGTCAATTTCAACTTTAACCATGCAACATTGCCTCTAGATTTAGAGTAGGTTGCCATGTCAAGATCCACAACCATACATACATCTTGCACGAGTCTAGAAATAATATTCTATTTTAAAAGGTGCCAAGGAAGTTGGTGGATTAGGATCCAAACAGGAACAATGGGCGTTTCCTCTTCAGGTTTGAAATCTATAGTCCACTTGAGAATTTTCATAGGGCATCGCCAATTTCTATATAATCCTTAGAAAAAGTTTTATACCCAAATTCACATAGAAATTTGAGTCCAAATTGAGGGGCAAGTGCACAGATAGTCATTCTCATGGATGTTATTTAGAGAATAGCTAGTACTTTATTTTTGTCCAGAAATTTTAAAGTAAAAATCTTAATTTTAAGGCATTTTTGTTCTGAAAAATTAAAATTTAGGACGCACTGGAAACTCTCTAAATAACAATCATTTAGAGTGGTTATCTGGTGTCATTTCTACCCGAATTGAGCAATAATATCCAGTGCCCTATGGGGATTTGCAGTTGTACCATGTATTTGTGCCACCTTTTAACTTGCATCCTTTTTTAAAACTTATTAATTTGGTAGCCAGTTGACAAAAAATCCATAGTAATATGACACTTACCCCCCATGATAAATCGAGTGATCTGCAACCTTATTCATGAAAAAAGATCTAATTCTCTCCTCTCAGCAGCTTTATCAAAAAACCAGAAACTTCATGGTAATGTAGCATGAAGTTGTTTCATGTTGAAGCTAAAATTCCATGCTATATAGCATGAAGTGGTTTTACGTTAAAGCTAAAACTTCATGCTAATGCATGCTGAAGTTGTTTATTCTGCAGTCTACAGTTTTGTCATGAGTGCTGAATTTAGTTCATTTGCTAAAACTTCAGTTTAAACATGCTGAAATTGTTTAATTCATCTGCGAAAACTTCAGACTAAACATACTTAAGTTTTTTTCTAGCGGTATGTAATTTTCTAATGAGTTTTTGCTAAAGCATGCTTAAGTTATTTAGTTCATTTGCGAAAACTTCAGAGTAAACATGCTTAAGTTTTTATCTTGCAGTACATAATTTTCTAGTGAGTTTTTGCTATGCATGCTGAAGTTATTTAGTTTATTTGCTAAAATTTCATACTAAACTTGCTTAAGTAATTTAGTTCATTTACTAAAACTTCAGAAAAAACATTGAGTTATTTAGTTCATTTGCTAAAATTCCACACCAAAACATGCTAAAGTTTTGCCCTGCAGTCTACAGTTTTGTCAATAGTCCTGAAGGAAAAAATTATCTTTTTAAAATGCTTTTAACAAAAAAAAAAAGGTACGAATGTAAATAGAAAAACAAAACGAATATAAGTTAAAAGGGGCGACCAAATAAAGTGCCCCATGCAATTTTTACGTGTCCGACCATGTTAGAAATTAGAATGACCCATATATACTTCCATAGCTACTATGTCCAAAGTGACCCAAATATCCATGTGCTAGTTTATGAACTATGAAGTGAGATGCTACGAGTTTACAACACAACTTTTCCTTTAACAAACTACATATTCCCTCGAGTGCATACCTCTAAGATTTGATACTCTTACATAGGGTGGCGAACGGGCAGGTCGGGTCGGATATGAACTATTCAAAACGAGTAATTTTAAAAACGAATAAATTATTTGTTTCGGCCTGTATTTGAGACGGATAAAACGGGTTTATCCGGTGGATAATATGGATATCCATATTATCCATGGCTTCTTAAATATGATCACTTGTGAGAGAATTACTAGTCTTCCAAACTTGAGGAACTCCTATACAAGGCTTTACAAATATAAAAGTTAAACACATTTGTTATCCATT
This sequence comes from Nicotiana benthamiana, assembly GCA_034376525.1. NCBI lineage: Eukaryota > Viridiplantae > Streptophyta > Magnoliopsida > Solanales > Solanaceae > Nicotiana > Nicotiana benthamiana. Next base: position 20,224,617 of record CM067327.1, on the reverse strand, counting down.
TAGTTAACCATTTTCTAAGTGATATATGGTTCTTTATCCATATTCGACCCGTTTGTAAATAGTTCATTATCCAATCCATTCTTTAATGAATAATATAGGTGAAAACTATTTTTTTTTAACCATTTTGTCACCTCCACCGTTACGTAACAAATTTATCCATCTTTGCCTTATAATGTGTGGAGTAGAAAGGGGAAAAGTTGAAGCTAATAATTTTTGTCGAATGATGGGTCTATTACCTCTTCCTTGTTTGGCTATGGCCATATCATGTAACAAATGTATCCTTCCATATTATGCTACCCCTTTATATTCATCTTGAATTAATATAGGGGTCGTCTAGTTACAGGGATAAAAATACTAATTCGGATATAAATTTGAGACTATTTATTTCATGTTTGATTGTGGATATAAGCTAACACTACAATTAATTTGTTACCAAAATCATAATATTAGTTATTCCATATTGAATGTTGGACTAGAGTTCATTACTTATTATAGTTCCTGGATAACCTTATTTTATACCAAATGACGAGAGTAATAACACAAGTGACAAAACTATCAATTGGCTTGTAATACGTAAATGACACAAAAATATAGAATTTAGAGGCTAGTCATGAAAATTTAATAGGGAAAAGGCTAATTGTGGAATTGTCTCAAGTGCCAAAGGGAAAAGTCCAACTGTAAATCGGATTTCTATGTCGCAACACACAAGTTAAAATTGTGAATTAAACTAGTTCAAATCTCATCAGTAGTATAGCATTGTCTTTCCCTTTCCATCTCCTCCTCCCTGATGTAATAAAAATTAATAAAGAAAATGAATGAGCGGAAATCGACAAGTTAAATTGAATAAATACTATTAATCAAGTCAACAAGCATCATTCCGACCTTAGCTCAGTTGGTAGAGCGGAAGACTGTAGTGGGCGTCACCCGATTGCTATCTTTAGGTCGCTGGTTCGAATCCGGCAGGTCGGATTTTTATTTTATTTTATTTTGTTTTTTTTTTTTTTTTTAATTTTATTTTATTTTAAGAAAGTATCTTTATCGTTAAGTCCATTGTTATGTTGTCAATAATTTCTGCATGGCTAATTACTCTCTCTAAACACCCGATGTTTGACCAGAAAATATTAGGCTTTTTTGTTGAACTAATTAAATAAGAAGATAGAGGGTAAATCCTAATTAAGGATAATTAATTCTAGATTTGAGATGGATAACATGAATAGAAATATAGTTGAGTACAAATGTAGGCAATAGTTATGACCGAATCTAATAGTATAAAAAGGCCATGCATTAATTAACACTAAATGACAATAAAATGTAAATAATGGAGAAGATTCACCCAACCTTGAGTGTGGCGGATCCTCTTTTATTTAATAAAGAAGAATGATAGACAAATATAAGAATCTTAGGATCCTTTCCGGATCTAATGGGGAATGTAGGATAACAGATCATCTAAACTCTTTAGAGAGATGTGTTTTTTATCTTTTCTAGAGATATAGGATCTGCTTTGTTAGAGCAGTTCCCTACTCCCCCTTTTTGTTTCCTCTCTCTTCATATTTATAAGGGATATCTCTAGAAACCCCTAAAAAGATATAATTGGCCGTTACTTCTATCTGTACTGCTCGACCTTGGTCTTGTTGATGATTATTGCTCGACCTTGGTCTTGTTGATGATCATTGCTCGACCTCGGCCTTATTGATTACTGCTTGACCTTGGACAGACAGCTCAATTCGAGTTGCAAGTTACTCATAACAATTGTCTCCATATATCGAATTTTTCTGAATTGATTTTGACCCATACACCCAAAAGTTCCAATATAATCTTTACTGGGACGGTTACTCAAGTCTATCCTTGTATCGTGTAGCCAATTCACAAATCTAAACCTCTTTCTGCTTTGAGAAATTATGAGGTTATTATGATTGATTTTTGTGATTTATACTTAAAGGATGCATGAGTTATTTATGGGGAGAATTGTAATAAGTACAACTCATATATATTGTAATTGAATAGTTCAGTTATAACTTTGCAAATCTATTGCCCAAAAATAATAGACCCAAATCCAAAAACCTGCCATTTTTGACGCAACCAACAGTTCTTGCAGTTAATGCTATTCAACATTCCTACTATTGAGGAGGGCTTCTGTATTTATCTTCTATCAAAATCAGGGTTTTACTATTAACTTTATGAGGCAATTAATTAAAATATATTTAAAAATAAAAAGAGAACGAAAAAAAAATTGGTACCTTTTTTCCGTTAGAGGCAGAGAATTTGCTGGGTTTCAATTAAATAGCTATTAAATATATAGTATATAAATATAAAAGTAGAAAAACTCGATTAAATAATTAGCAAAATATACATTCAAATATAAACAAACAAATAAAACTAAATTTGGCAGCTTTTTGCCTTGTCAACACAGTATAACAGATGGTAATTCCTTCTCATACACACATTATTGCTAGATTTCAATTTTTTTATTTTTTTTCCTTCAATGGTGCCAAAAATAGAGTTTAACCCAAAATAGAGAATAAGTTAAAAACAAACAAAGGAGATTGTCCAGCTCGAGAAAAGGTAAAAAACATACTAAAATTTAATTTCGCCTTTCTACATTCTTATACACTAGTACATACATAATTATACAAAATTGTACACACTCTATACATATTTATCGACTTGGTCTAATAGTGTATAAGATATGTTTACATTCCTATATATACTATTGTACAATATTATAAATTGTTATATAAATGAATCCTATCAATGGAGATTCACATGTTTTCTTCTTTTTTTTTTTTTGAGCTTTTACTGAAATTTGACTTAAATCTAGCTCAAATCTGCTCTATATCATTTTAAATTTAAGCTTTGAAGTCCTCTTGATGTTTCCAATCAATTAGAACAATGTCCAATCATATTTTCGAGCAAATCCAGTAACATTCATTTCAAAATTAATCTCAAATCTTAGATCAAAGTGTGCTTTCAATTGAGTTTTTTTTTAATCATTCAAATTTTAAATTTGAGAAAATTGAGCTCCAATAATGGGGGTTTTATGATTATATACACTTGAACGAAGAGAATACTAAACCTAGTAGCAAGGATGAGGCAAATTTGTTACTGAACAACTTCAAACCTTGTTCAAAGATCAGCTTCGCTCTTATAGTTGAAGTGTGCCTATATGATAAGGCAAAATACACATAAAACAGAAATATTAAGAAGCTTGGGTGTGTTATTGACTGTGGAGGAACTGAATATCTAATAATTAGCTAAATAATGAAAAGATTCTTTCAAGTTATGTACAACACGGGCCAAATAATTTAAGGACTTTAAACCTGGACCATTTTTAGTTAGGCTGTTGACCCAAGTAATATTGAACGTAATTCTTTCTTTATATAGGATAATGAGGAGAGTGGTGGTGAGCAGTGACTTAAATATAAAAGTTATTTCTTATGCATATCAATACATAAAGTGTGATTACATCTAAATGACCCAACCCAAAACCTTAAGGCCATGGATGGAGTAGCTATTGTATCATTTAAATCCCTTTTGGAAACCTTACACAGCCGGTGAGAAACGAGTGTAATATACTCTAACACCTTCCGGCATGTGTGACCTAATTTTAGGGTTCACACATAAATTTTGCTTTTTGCTTTTTTTTCTTTTTTGGAAGTAGGGAGAGAAAGGGCTCAATCAAAAGGGTTTGGAATATAGAGCATCAATAGTTTCAATAGACTAATGAGTGGCTCAATGGGCTTGAATTGAGAAAGAAGCCCAGCGCAAACAATGAGAGAAAGTAGTAAAAATAGCACAGTTTAGCCAGTTTTTGGACTAGTTATTTAAAAATAGCTAGCGTTTATCAAGTCAATAAAAAATAGTAAAAATTATGTCGGATAGTCACTTTTTAAAGTGGTATTTACTTTTGATCCAGTATTTTTAATGCTTAGTGATAATAGCCACTAGTCTATTAAAATTAATATGAAAAGACTGTGTTACATTTCTTCTATCTCTTTCATGTATTAAGCACACACATAAAATAAATACCCGAGGAATTCTAAAAGCCCCCCATTTCCTGCGAACTTAAATGGTTGAGGACCTTCTCTTTCAAGATCCTAATCCAAATTGTATTTAATATATATACATCTATATATATATATACATCTATATATATATATATATATATATATATATATATATATATATATATATATATATATATATATATATATATATATATATATATATGTTAAAACAAAAAAAAATAAGTAAGATTAATTTGAAACCTCTTCTTCAGCAGCTTCTAAACAACCTTGAACCTAGAAAATGTTGCTGTAACCAGCATTGTATAGCACCTCACAAGCCGCAATGGATCTGCCTGATGCAAAGGGTTACACGTGAGCAATAAGGAACACAAATTACCAGATTTGTCATGAACATAAGGATGCGTAGACTATTTGTCCGACTGTGGACAATATGAGTTCAAAAGTTAAGTACACTTGGTGTTGAACTTCGAGTTTCAAGTTCAAAAGTTATCATTTGGTCCTGAACTTAGACTAGTAAACTCAAAAGTTAAGACACTTGGTGCTAAATTTCGAGTTCCAAATTCAAAAGTTAAGGACACTTTATCCTAAACTTAAACTAATAAACTCAAAAGTTAAGGACAATAGGTCCTGAACTTACAGTTACAAGTTCAAAAGTTAAGGACAATAGGTCTTGAAGTCCTGAACTTAGACTATCAAGCTCAAAAGTTAAGGACAATAGGTCTTGAACTTATGCTAAGAAGCCCAAAAGTAAAGGACAATAGGTCCTGAACTTCGACTAACAAGCTCAAAAGTTAAGGACACTTGGTCCTGAACTTACAGTTACAAGATCAAAAGTTAAGGACATGTAGTCGTGAAGTCTTGAAGTTCAGTTCAAAAATTAAGGACATGTAGTCCCGAAGTCCTGAATTTAGAGTTACAAGTTCAAAATTTAAGGACATGTAGTCCTGAAATCCTTAAGTTAAGTTCAAAAGTTAAGACATGAGTACAAGGGTATTTTTGTCCGGTCAGTTAAAGTTCATTAAAGCAATGACTAAAGACTAAAGATATTTTAAACAGTGGCTTAAAAGTAAATATGTGTGATATTACTGGCTATGTGCATTTCTCCCTAAAGAATAGCCAGTATTTTGCTACAGCATAAACTGGTCCAGTATAATATACTGGGAATTTGGTTGTACTTGTGTATGAACTTCCAACATATTATGCTGGACTGGTATACTTTGTTGGCTCCAGTATAATATACTAGAAGCCGGAGCACTGGTACTCCAAACTCCAATATATTATGTTGGACCAGTATATTATACTGGAACTCCAGTATATTAGACTAGTGTTCCAATATAATATACTGAAACTCCAGTATATTATGCTAGCGTATTTTTCCGGATTTTGAATGGTGTTTTAGATTTACTTTTACATTAAAAGTAGCTAAATTTCAATTACATTTGAAACTGGATTATTTTTGAACGATTACTTATAAATCTGGCAATATTTTAATTTTTCCCGAGAAATTAGCGTAAGCAAGATCACCAAAGTTTGATTCTATCCTTAACTCTATTAAATTTTGAATTTTGTGCTCCAATAGTCTATAATCCCAATTCTAAAGTATCATGCTTTTAAATACGTCAACCTGCGTCAACACTTAATTTTGATCACACTCAAATTCTATACTAGATTAGTATAAATATTTCTTTTACGTCTAATTTTAATATTTTAAAACTTTTATCAAACTCTTAATAGATTTTATTTTAAAAAATATATATATAATAACTATATATTCACATTCTTAGAGTATAAGTTTTACTTCTAATTTTAAATAAATAAAAGATCTAACTAAAATTTTAAATGTAAGCTATAGTATTTTTCTTAGTATAATTTAAACAACAATGTAAATATTTATTTTTCTTATGTATATAATATTTAAGTATAAGGTAACTAACTATTTTTTTAACTATGTATTTTACTTTCTAATTTCTTCATTAATAAAGAAAAGTAAAAGTTATTAAACAAAAAAAATTAACTAACGAAAAAAAGAAAAAAAAAGGCAAAGCAAATAATAATAACAATAATAATAATAATAAGTAATAATATAATAAAACGGGATAAATCTTAAAAGATTCAAATAAAAATTATCCTAAACACTTATCATGATCTTCTCAACCTGCTTCTCTCACTTCAACTCTAACTCTAACTCTTATACATATCATCCACATTCCTTTTATAAGAGGGGAACAAAACATAAAACAAAAAAAAAAAGAGAAAAACGTTGAAAAACAAAAGAGAGAAAGAGAACGAAAAAAAAACAAAATAACAAAGAAAGGCACGAAAGAAAGAAGAAAAGAGAACAGAAGGAGGGAAAAGAAAACAAAAAAACGTTGAAAAAAAAAGAAGAGAAAAAAGAAACGAACAAAAAGAAAAAGAGAAAAAGAGGAAGAGAAAAAAAAGCGTTGGAAAAAAAAGCAGCAAAAGAAAGAAAAGAAACGCAAGAAACAAACAGAAAAGAAAGAAAGAAACAGAGAGAAGAAAAGAGAAAGGAATAAGAAAAAAATGAGAATGAAAATAAAGAAAGAGAAAAATTGAATGTGAAAGAGAAAAACAGTTTGAGAACGGAGTTGGAGATTTCGTTCGCGGTTCTGTGTTCGTAGTTCTAAAAAGGTTAGTATTGCTAGCTTTAGAAACCAGTAGATCATACATATTCTCTTTATTATGAAACCTTACAAAATGTAACACTCAAACTTTTGGTACAATTTAAACATGATATATGAGATCTATGTCTTCGCAAAGTTTGAATTTTAATTTGTTTTTCTGAATTTATATATATATATATATATATATATATATCTTTGTATCTAATAATTAGTACAGGTGAGCAGCTTTCATACTAATTCATGAATTAGGAGGAGTGCCTAAAGATTTTTTTTTTACTTCGTTATAGTTTGTTTATTTTTCTTAGAAGTTTTATTTATATTTTTGGTGTAAAAAAAGTGATTGACAAAATTTTGTTGGAACACGTGTTAGTTTATTATTTAAGTTGCTGAAATTTTAGTTCTTTAATAGTTAAATTAAATTTATGTTCATATAGATGTGCATATCAAATTACGGCAAGTTAGTCACACAGAACAATAGGATAGTTAGTTAAGATTATTATTTTATATTAAGTTCTATTGATAAAATGGCTGGAATTTGCATATTTTTTTGTATAAATGCCTCCGGATAATGATAAATCTAATATTATGTAAGTTTGTTTAAATTATAACGCATCAATAGAAAGCTTCGTTAATTCGGTTTTATCTTCTAGGCCAATGGTCATCTCTTAGTTACTTTTTACTTTAAAACCTTAAAATTTATTACAACAGTTAAAAATAATAATAATAAACTAGATAAATAAATAGAATACTCTAAAAATGCTAGAAAATTTTTAGATGCACTTTAAAGTACTAGTTCATGTGTTCATACCCGAACCTTGGATTGATATGCTTAAATAATAAAAGGATCATGTGCGCATTCAGCGTCTTGATACCTTTTCAATTATGTTACAACCATGTGTACATTCCGTACCTTGGTTTAACATTTAATTTCAAGGAAGTACCTTGTGTGCGTATCGCATCTTGGTCAAAAACAATTAATAAAAAATATATAAATTAAGTGAAGCGGTAATAAATAAGACATAATTAATTGAAATACAAGAATAGCTAAAAAATTAATTTAAAGTCTTACAATAATCAATAGAAGCGACCGTGCTAGGACCACGGGACTCGAGGGGTTCCTTACACCTTCCCCTAGGTCAACAGAATTCCTTACTCAGTCTTCTATTTTCGTAGACCATAAATTAAGAGTCAACCTTCCTTTTGAAAAGGGATTCAAATAAAAGGTGACTTGTAACACCAAAACTCAATTCCAAGTGGCGACTCTAAATAATAAATAATCCCTTTTCAAAACGTCACTTTGATTGAAAAAACTCTTCTAACTCAACCTCGTAACAGGGTTGTGTGACAAAAAAGAAGTGTGACAGCCGTGGCGACTCCGCTGGGGAACACTTAATAAGAATTCAAGCTTTGTATATTGATTCTTGTTTGGCTTTTATCATATTTTGGATATTATTGTATTTGGAAGCCTAATGTGCTATTTGTCGCTTGTATACCGCGTTAATATTTGTTTGAACATTGATATAAATTGTATCCTCTCTCGTACTTCTCTGAGTCTTCTGTTAGATAGTTATGTTGTGTTTGCCTACCAGCATCACAAAAATTCTGTCTTGAGCAAAAGACAGTTAGCCTACCAGCTTCTGGTGAAAGATTTAGTCACACATGTTTAGGCAGGAGAGCCGTTAGCTAGCCAGTGTTGTTCCACTACTGGTGACGCTTGACGCTCCTCGGCCCGGTTTTTCCACCCGGGTAAGCCAGGTCTGGATACCATCTCCTTTGGGATTTGAAAACTTAGAAGAACAAGCCACAAGCAATGAATATCCCTAGTAGGTTACGCTTAATGTGCATCATGTGCATTGAACTTAGCGGGGCTCGGCACAGGGGCCGGGCACGTCTAGGACAGGTACCAATTTTTCGGACCAACATGTTCATATTTGTGTTCTATATGTAATAATTATTTGGTAGGCTTCACTCAAATGTTGACCAGCTTTAGGATAGAATTAAACAAGGATAAAAAAAAAGAGGAAATTTTCAAGTTTTCATAAAATACCATTTTTTTAAAATAAAATTTTGAAAGGTTTTGGTATATAAACTAACAATTTTCGAAATAGTATTCTTTTTAATTATTTTAATCGAACTATGCGGGTTTGATTTTCACCGGATGTGAGATACGTAGGCAACCTTCATCAGGTTCAACCCCATTTTAAATAAACACAAAAAAGGGGGAAGAAATCATTATAATTATTATTATTTCTCCTGAACTACATGATGGTCTGGTTCATGCGGCGTCATGATACGTAGGCAATCCCAATCGGATGCGATCACAGCCATAACTAATCTGAATTAAAATAAAATAAAAATAAAAGAGCAGTAAATTCAAAAGGAAATAAACCAACAAGCCGGGATGAAGCATGAAGCCTTCCAAAATCATTTTAGAAATGAAAATGGCATTAGGTGCATGGCATACAATGTGTGATTAATATCTGAAAAATGCCTAACTCTAACACGTTTGTTGTTTGTTATTTCTACAAAAGAGATAAGGTTAAATAGTGGTGGTTGGTTTGTGGTTTAAACTGCCGACTCACCCTTAAAGCATGAGGTCAAAATGAAAAAGTAAAATGGGAAACAACAGTGAGAATGAGTCAGATAATGATGATGTCTGTGGACAATTGGTCGAACAAGGTTTGGGACTGGTTGAAGAAGTAAGAGTGTTGAATCAATAATTGGCAGATATGTATCAAGCCTAGGTGAATGGACAGGCACTGCCCTCACTACCCCTGGGGCCTTCGGATAATCTTCATAATGTTTCAGTTGCAAATCAAGTGCCTATCTCCATAATAAGCAACCCATTGTACCCACCTGGATTCTAACCTCCTCACTATCCCCAGTACCATTCTACGTCCTCCAGTCGCACCCTTCAGAAATGACCTACATACTGTACTCATTCCTCAACCGGCTGTCGCTCAAAAGCTCAACAATGGTCCATAATTGAATGTTCATGATATCCACCATTAGTCTCCAAAACTGATTTCAAGGTTCCAGATTCATACAAGTATACTCCTCAAAAAATGTTCCCAGTCGAGGTCGAAAAGCCCGACAAGAATACAGAACAAGAGGAAATGACCAGAAAAGTGAAGAGTTTGGAACAAACCATGAGAAACATACAGGGTTTGGGAGGCCACAAGAGTGTTTCATTCAATGATTTATGTATGTTTCCCCATGTTCATTTGCCACCTGGATTCAAGACCCTTAAGTTTGACAAGTATGATGGTCACGGTGATCCTGTGGCCCACTTGAAGAGATATTGTAACCAATTGAGGGGAGCAGGGGGCAAAGAAGAATTACTCATGGCTTATCTTGGGGAAAGTTTGACAGGAATTGCTTCAGAGTGGTTCATAGATCAAGACATATTTCATTGGCAAGTTTGGAACGACATGGCTCAAGATTTTGTCCAACAATTTCACTACAATATTGATATAGTGCCAGACCGCTCCTCTCTTGTCAACATAAAGAAGAAATCTACAGAAAGCTTCAGAGAATATGCAATCAAGTGGAGAGAGCAGGCTGCTAGGGTCAAACCACTAATGAAAGAGGTAGAAATGATTGACTACTTTCACCAAGCTCAGGATCCTGATTACCTCCATTATATGTTGGCCGCCACTGGTAAGCCTTTAGCTGAGGCGATCAAGATTAGGTAAATAGTTGAGAATGGCATGAAGTCAGGAAAAATGGTGAGTCAGGAAGCCCTTAAGGCGACCATGCAAGCAATTCAAAGCGGGTCAGGCAGTTTTGGAAATCCGGAAAAGAAGGAGGAAGGATCCATGATGGCGTCTGGATTCGGGGGAGTTCAAAAAGGAATAGTTCCTTCATACGTGCAATTCCAACAAGGACAATCCAATTCTCCTCAACAGGATTATCCACCCCAGGGTCCCCAATACTCATTTCCGTCGCAACAATACACAGTGTATAATGCTCAGGCTTATGCTGGGCCTCCCAATCACCAACAGTGGCGAGCATCGATTCCACAAGGCTCCCGTCAACTCCGGCAAAATTTTCAGGCACCATATAATCCTCATCCCATACAGGAATATGTGAGAGAACAGGAGTCAAATAAAGAGTTCACCCCAATTGGAGAATCGTATGCAAGCCTATTTAGCAAGTTAATGCAACTGAAATTGATTGAACCTATCATGCCACGTTATGTGAATCCAAATTCAAAAGGTTTTGACTCCAATGCGAGATGTGAGTATCATTCTAACACCCAAGGTCATAGTACCGAAAATTGTCGAACATTAAAGAAATCCATTGAAAATTTGATTGAAGCAAAGGCAATTGTGGTGACAAACAATGAAGATACTCCTAATATCACAAACAATCCGCTCCCAGCTCATGATAATACACATTTTATTGGGATGATTTATGATGATCGTGATTACAAGCAATCTGGAAAGACAGAGATGATTGTTGGAACCATAGGGCCGGAGCCAAAAGCGATAGTAAGCCTGCCGCAATTGGCACCACTGATTGTGAAAGATGCGAGTTCTATTTCAAACTTGGAAGGTTCTGAAAAACGGTTCTCTATGTCCCTAGAATCACAAAAAAGATTGGGTTCAATTGGGTGGGCCAAAACTTTATATCCCTGGGGGCATTCAAAATATTGTTTCGAATAACGCTTTGAGAAATATAACACAACCAGTTGTGATCCGACCTGTGGCACAACTTCCAGTGTCAAACCCAAAAGCTATTCCTTGGAACTATAACAAGACTATCATATCATACAAAGGAAAAGAGATAGTGGAAGAAACAGATGAAATAGGAGGCTTGACCCGCTCTGCAAGGTGCTACTCACCATAGGAGTTGAGAAAAGCTAAGCAAGCCAAGGAAAATCACTTTCCGGTGAAAGAAACTATTTCATAAAAAGAAGTGGAGGAATTCCTTAAGAATATGAAAATGCAAGACTACTCAATCATTGATCAATTAAGGAAAACCCCTGGTAAGATATCTTTGTTATCTCTGCTTTTTCACTTGAAAGAACATCACCGTGTGTTGATCAAAACTTTGAATGAGGCATATGTCTCAGAAAAGACAACAGTGAATCAGCTAGAAAAGATGGATGAAAGATTCTTTGAGGTGAACAAAATTTCTTTCAGCGATGATGATTTGCCTAAGGAAGAGGCTGGGCGTAATAAAACTTTGCATCTTATGGTCAAATGTGAAGGGCATTACGTAAAAGGGGTCATGATTGACAGAGGCTCGAGTGTAGATGTATGCCCTCTTTCTATTCTACAACAGCTGAACATTGACACTACCAGAATTCGAACTAGTAGTGTCAGCATCAGCGCTTTTGATGGTTCAAAAAGAGACACTATTGGGGAATTTGAACTCATCATGACAATTGGCCCGGTTGATTTTTAACATTATCTTTCAGGTGTTGGATATGAAAACCTCCTATAATTTTCTCCAGGGAAGGCCGTGGATCCATATGTCCAGAGCTATACCATCCATCCTACATCAAATGGTCAAATTCAAATATGACAGGCAAGCAATTGTTGTTCATGGGGAGGACTACTCATCCGTCTATAATGATGTGAATCCCTCATATATAAAACATTTGAGGTGATTGAGGTAGACCAGGTGGAAGAAGGAAAACCAATTTTGCATCCCCATCTTTCAGCCACATCTATGATGGTAGCTTCACTGATGTTGAGGAACGACTATGAACCAGGAAAAGGATTAGGATAATTTCTGCGAGGAATTGTGAACCCCATTGCTCCTTTTTTCGAAGAAAGATACCTTTGGCTTGGGTTTTAAACCAACATCAGCTGACATAAACAAAGCCAAGGCCTGGAAAAAGAATGGATGGAATCTGTCACAACCAATACCTCACATTGCCTACTCTTTTGTCAAGTCACAATTTGAAGAATTCCAAAATCTTTCTACTCAAGATGACATTGATGAAGTTTGCCAGGGTCTCAAGGAGATGTTCTATGGAATCAACATGGTTCAAGTTGGTGAGGGCCCTAGTCATGAAAGTGTTCAGCTGATTAGCCAAGATACCTCGCTCAACAACTGGGAAGCAACTCCTCTTCCCATCAGGAAGGAGTCTTGGTAGTCTGTATTGTTGCTTTTTCTGTATTTGGATTATTTTAGGGTTGTAATCCATATACTTTAGCTTAATTGCTTTACTTTGATGTTAACCGTTCTATCCTTTCAAATTCAATGAAATGAAGTTCCAGTTTCATAGTAGAATTCTGTCTTTCCATTCCCTAATTTTTGTTAATTTCTCATCATTTTCAGTTTCGTTAATGCTGGCTTTAAAAACATGACATGCTCACAGAATTTATGCTCAGATCTTAAAAAGTTGTCTAATCTCGAAATAATGAATAAATAAGTTGAGTATGATGAATATGAAGCCTTTAAGGAAATAAAAAGAGAATTCGATCACTTTGAGAATAAGCCTAAGCCTAACTTAAATGAAACTGAGGCAATTAACCTGGGAAGTCCTGAAGAAATCAGAGAAACAAAAATAAGCATTCATACTGAACAAAGGACGAGAGATGCCATAATTCAAGTTCTGTTCGAGTATATAGATGTATTTCCTATGAAGATGGTCTAAGGGTCTAGATAATGGCACGAGAAATTGCCTTTTACTCTATTGGGATACCGGACAACTGTCAGTACATCAGTTGGTGCAACACCCTACTTGGTAGTATATGGAACTGAAGCGGTCATACCTGCTGAAGTTGAGATTCCCTCTCTCCGGATAATTGTTGAAGCTGGGATTGAAGACACTGAATGGGTGAAGTCACGATTGGAACAGTTGAGTTTGATTGATGAAAAGGATTTGGCGGTAGTTTGTTTTGGTCAGTTATACCAACAAAGAATGGCACGCGCTTACAATAAGAAAGTGCGCCCAAGAAAATTTGAGGTAGGACAGCTTGTTTGAAATGCATCTTTCCACACCAGGAAGAAGCAAAAGGAAGTTTGCCTGAATTGGCAAGGTCATTACCTCGTCAAGAAAGTATTGTCGAAAGGAGCTCTACACTTGGCAGACATAGAAGGAAAGGTGACAGACAATATCCGTAAATGCAGATGCAGTCAAGAGATATTATGTCTGACATGCTTCTATTGGGGCATTTGGTTTATACTTAGCATTCTCAGGTTTGGATGACGAAAGGCTATCATTCTCGCTACCCAAACACTGGTCAACCCTAGTTAGCTCTTTGAAGCCTTGTTTATATTTCTTTGTGTTTACCCTCTTTTGGAACCAATGTACTTAAACAAAAAAAAAGATTAAAAAAAAGTCATCATCAAAACAAGTTCATGCCATCCTGAACTACGTTCGACTTGATTCCGAAAGGATACGTAGGCATCCTCTCTCTGAGGTTCAGTCACACCAAACAAAAAATCCACATTTCCCTAATATTCAAAGAAACTGGGGCATATTTTATTTAATTTTTTGATGGTTGTTCCATCAAATGGTTCCAAAAGTTGTAATTCAGTTGAGTAGTTCTTTTTACCTTTCCCTTTTAAGACCTTTTGATCAGCTTTTGAGAATGCTAAGTCAGTACACTGTGGGTGGCGCTTCAACCATTGCAAAGAGAGAAAAACAAACGAGAGAGTCTTATCGGTGAAAATCCTCAAGGGCACTATAAGGCGATTGTGAGTTGAGAAAAACAAATGAGAAAATCTTATTGGTGAAAAACCCTCACGGGCACTATAGGGCGATGGTGAGTTAAGGAAAAGGCAAATGGGAGAGGTCAATTGGTGAAAACCCACAAAGGGCATCGTTGATCGCTTTTAGGTCTTCTTATATCCCTGCACAAGCATGGTTAAAGAACTCAGTTTCAAAGTGAAGTTTATAACAGATTTTGAGAATTAGACGATTTAGAAGGATCGGGCATCTGGTCCAAAGTGCATGTCATGTTCATTGAAGTCAGCATGTTCCTCCAGATTAGTCTTTTCTTATTCCTCCCCTGAAAGGGACACTTCTTGATTAAGTTATAATTATTAGTTCACCTAATTTTTTTCTTTCGTACTATTATTTTTGAGTCCCTTGCAGTTTAATTTTGTCAAAGCAAAGCAAAGAAAAGGCCACAAAATTGGTTACATTTTCCTCGTTATATGAAGCAAAAATTTCTGGGTATAAACAATATGGGCAAAGCCATAAAGCCGACTTTGATATTCCTTGTCAAGCAAAAGGCTTGAAGGACTTAGCAATGTTTCAAGGGCAAAAAAATTACTCATCAAAAGTTGTTTTGGGGTACAAAGTTGTTTGCACCATAGACACAAATGGTGATAGGCGAAAAATAGTCAAGTGTTGATGTTGGAAAAAAAAGATCTTCAGAAAATAAAGTTAGAATCTCCCGGCAATTTCTACAATCATCGACAGGGTCCTAACAAGTGCAATGGACGCAAGGTCAAGTCGCCCAAGAAGTCAAGGCCACAAACTGACCACCATTTTTAAAAACTAACGAGTCTTTCTTTGTTTAGAACAGGAACAAATTCGTTCAGTGAAACAGTTCATGGAAAGACGAACCACCAAGTGAAGTTCTCAGATCCATGATTTCCTTCCAATAGGAACGTAAGCATGTTATTTTAGTTTCATTATAGGGGATCGACACCCTATCTTCAGCAAAGGGTACTACATCCCCTAGTTGCATTATTTTCTACATAGGGAACGACGTCCCCTAGTAGCATTTCAGAGTGCCACGAGCCTTATTTTATTTCCGACACAGGGTACTACATCCCCTTGCTGCATTATTTTCTACATAGGGTACGACATCCCCTAGTAGCATTCAGAGTGTCGCGAGCCTCATTTATTGCCAAAATAGGGTACTACATCCCCTGCCTGCATTATTTTCTACATATGGTACGACATCCCCTAGTAGCATTTCAGAGTGCCACGAGCCTCATTTTATTTCCAAAACATGGTACTACATCCCCGGCTGCATTATTTTCTACATAGGGAACGGCATCCCTTAGTAGCATTTCAGAGTGCCACGAGCCTCATTTTATTACCAACACAAGGTACTACATCCCATATCTGCATTATTTTCTACATAGGGTACGACATACCCTAGTAGCATTTCAAAGTGCAACAAGCCTCATTTTATTGCCAACACATGGTACTACATCCCTTGGCTGCATTATTTTCTACGCATGGTACGACATTCCCTAGTAGCATTTTAGAGTGCCTCGAGCCTCATTTTATTGCCAACACAGGGTACTACATCCCCTAGCTGCATTATTTTCTACATAGGGTACGACATCCCCTAGTAGCATTTCAGAGTGCCACGAGCATCATTTTATTGCCAACACAGTGTACTACATCCCCTGGTTTCCTTACTTCTTGTTTCAAACATGGGGTATGACATCCCCTAGTTGTATGTTAGAGTGCTACGAGTCTCATCTTATTGCCGACATATGGTACTGTATCCCTTGGTCGCATTACTTTCTACCTACATAGGGTACGACATCCCCTAGTAGATGTCACACAGGCCTCATCTTATCGTCGACACAGGGTACTGCACCCCCTGGTTGCCTCCTTCATGTTAACACATGGTATAACATTCCCTATTATTAAAACAAAAAAAAATCTTTTTCAATTCTTAATTCTGCAATAGCAATGATAGTTTAATGTGTTTTCAATAACTCACAAAAATTTCCTAGTGCAAACTGGGGCAGAAAATTTTAGTTCGTTTTGTTTGTTTGTGTTGGCTTGTAGGTTCTTCTAAAAAGCAAGATTTTATATGAAAAATAAGATTTCAGTTCTTTCGAGAGAAAGCATAACGTTTGATCTCAATACCAGCCGCAACCAACTTTGGCGTAATGCATGCGGAGACATATAGTCAAGATCTTTCTTCCAATCGTCGGATCAAGAAACAAGCATGAAAGAATATTTCATAGTCTGTTGCATCAAGGGCATAAATTTTCAATCCAAAGTCACTAGGAGAAGCAAATCAAGGCTCAAGACAAGACTTCATATGGTATTTAGATAGGAATTTTGTAACTCTCAGATTTCAAGAGTATGTAATCTTCTTTTCATTTTGAGGTAATAGTAGGAACCGCGGATCAGAACCTCAGTGGACACTCCATCTAAGTATGCTCCA
Source organism: Nicotiana benthamiana (assembly GCA_034376525.1). NCBI lineage: Eukaryota > Viridiplantae > Streptophyta > Magnoliopsida > Solanales > Solanaceae > Nicotiana > Nicotiana benthamiana. The sequence continues at coordinate 20,207,841 of CM067327.1, read as the reverse complement.
TCACTCTTCTTTCTACTTGAGCTACACGTGACCTAATTCCCTTATAACCCGGGATATGTAGGTTGCCTAAAACCAAGGCTCGGTTGCACCTTTTTCTTCTATCTTGTTTTCCTTTTCAAATGATAGTGAGGTCAAAAATCAGTCACCTTGTTCATTTTTCTTTGCCTGAAAACTCTTCATGTTTCCAAACAAAGAGGGGCATACTGTGAACGCCTAATTTTTTACCACACCCAAATTCTATACTAGTTTAACATTTTAAAACTTTTATCGTACTCTTAATAGGTTTTATTTTAAAAATATATATATAATAACTATATATTCACATTCTTAGAGTATAAGTTTTACTCCTAATTTTAAATAAATAAGTAGAATCTAATTAGAATTTTAAATATAAGCTATAGTATTTTTCTTAATATAATTTAAACTACGACATAAATATTTAATTTTCTTATGCATATAAAAATTAAGTATAAGGTAGCTAACTAATATTTTTAACTATGCATTTTACTTTCTAATTTCTTCATTAATAAAGAATAAGTAAAAGTTATTAAATAAAAAAAATTAACTTATGGAAAAAAAAGAAAAAAAAGGCAAAGCAAATAATAATAATAATAATAATAATAATAATAATAATAACAATAACAATAATAATAATAAGTAATAATATAATAAAAAGAGATAAATCTTAAAAGATTCAAACAAAAATTATCCTAATCACTTACCGTGATCTTCTCAACCTCCTTCTCCTATTTCAATTCTAATTCTAGCTCTTTACGTACCACCCATATTCCTTTTATAAAAGGGAAACAAAATATAAAATAAAAAGAAAGAGAGAAAAACGTTGAAAAACAAAAGAGAGAAAGTGAACGAAAAAAAAACAAAAGAACAAAGAAAGACACGGAAGAAAGAAGAAAAGAGAACGGAAGGAGGGAAGAGAAAACAAAAAAACGTTGGAAACAAAAAAAGAAGAGAAAAAAGAAACGAACAAAAAGAAAAAGAGAGAAGAAAAGAGAAAGGAATAAGAAAAAAAAGAGAACGAAAACAAAGAAAGAGAAAATTGAATGTGAAAGAGGAAAAACAGTTTGAGAAAGGGGTTGGAGATTTCGTTCGCGGTTTTGTGTTTGTGGTTCTGAAAAGGTTAGTATTGCTAGCTTTGGAAACCAGTAGATCATATATATTCTCTTTATTATGAAACCTTACAAAAGATAACACTCAAGCTTTTGGTACAGTTTAAACATGATATATGAGATGTTTTTCTGATGTGTGTGTGTGTATATATATATATATTTCTTTGTATGTAATATTTAGTACAGGTGAACAGCTTTCATACTAATTCATGAATTAAGAGGAGTGTCTAAAGATTTTTTTTTTTACTTCGTTATAGTTTGTTTATTTTTCTTAGAAGTTTTATTTATTTTTGGTATAAAAAATGCGATTGACAAAATTTTGTTGGAACACGTGTTAGTTTATTATTTAAGTTGCTAAAATTTTAGTTCTTTAATAATTAAATTAAATTTATGTTCATATAGATGTGTATATCAAATTACGGCAAGTTAGTCATACAGAATAATAACAACACTAACAACAACCTAGTATAGTCTCACTTAGTGGGGTCTGGGGAGGGTAGTGTGGACGCAGACCTTACCCCTACCCTGGGGTAGAGTGTTTACAAATAGACCTACGGCATCCTTCCCTCCAAGAACTTCCCACCTTGCTCTTGGGGAGACTCGAACTCACAACCTCTCGGTTGGAAGTGGGGGTTGCTTACCATCAGAGCAACCTCTCTTATCTTAGTCACACAGAACAATATGACAGTTAATTAAGATTACTATTTTATATTAAGTTCTACTGATAAATATTGCTGGAATTTGCATATTTTTTTTGTATAAATGTCTCCAGATAATGATAAATCTAATATTATATAAGTTTGTTTAAGTTATAACACATCAATAGAAAGCTTCGTTAACTCGGTTCTATCTTCTAGGCCAATGGTCATCTCTTAGTTATTTTTTACTTTAAAACCTTAAAATTTATTACAACAGTTAAAAATAACAATAAATAAAATACATAAATAAATAGAATACTCTAAAAATGCTAGAAAATTTTTAGATGCACTTTAAAATACTAGCTCATGTGTTCATACCCGAACCTTGGATTGAAATTTTTAAATAATAAAAGGATCATGTGCGCATTCCGCGTCTTGATACCTTTTCAATTTAAAATAATTATGTTATAACCATGTGTACATTCCGTACCTTGGTTTAATACTTAATTTCAAGGAAGTACCTTGTGTGCGTATCGCATCTTAGTCAAAAACAATTAATAAAAAATATAATAAATTGAGTGAAACGGTAATAAATAAGCCATAATTAATAAAAATACAAGAATAGCTAAAAAATTAATTTAAAGTCTTACATTAATCAATAGAAGCAACCGTGCTAGGACTACGGGACTCGAGGGGTGCCTTAGACCTTCCCCTCGATCAACAGAATTCCTTACTCGGTCTTCTATTTTCTAGACCATAAATTAAGAGTCAAACCTTCCTTTTGAAAAGGAATTCAAATAAAAGATAACTTGGAACACCAAAACTCAATTCCAAGTGGCGACTTTAAATAATAAATAATCCCTTTTTAAAACGTCACATTAATTAGAAAAACTCTTCTAACTCACTTCATAACAAGATTGTGACAAAAAAGAGATGTGACAACTTGTATTGAAATTAAAACCTCAAACTTATCCACATCTACTTTCATTAAACGGAGAGATTTCGTAAAATAAGCCGACGCTATGAGCCTAAACGATGAGAATGTATCTTGAAAGATACAAAATATTTTAAATACTGCGACAGGAACAAACATACCACCAAACAGTGAGATGTAATGATAAAAGTTCTTCAACCCTTGATCAGCGAGCTCAGATTGCATCCCTAAGTTCTAGACACCAGATTGTTATACAAATTATGAAAAGAAATATTAACAAATATTTTTCTCTCTCATTTAGATGACAAATAAGGTGTCCCTGACATTCAAACAGTTTCTTAAACGAGCTCTTTCCTTTTCACCAGTAAATAATTTAAGTAATATACTCAAATAGTTTAAAACTTTTAATACTTATCCACCCAATTTAACTAGTTAGAAGTTGTAACAAGTTCTTTATACTATATCAAAGTTGAGAAGAAGGTTTATTTACCTGTTGCAAGTCAATTTTACTTGATGTCGTAAGTAACATATACATTTGTTGGTGCATAAAACTTAAACTCTTTATTAAATAACCATTTCTACAACCTGCCTAAGCTCTCTGACCCCAACTCTCAGCTGGGTCCCAAAGCTGCAAAAAGGATGCTACTTCTTCGCTCCTACCTATTTCTATAATTAAAGATGCTATACTACATCATTGAAAAGTCCAAGTCGCATGAATGAAGCATATAACATACCGGTGAGTTAAGGAGCCATCTGAAGCCACCTGCAATAAATTCATAATCAAACTGACAGGAGACTGCAAAATCTTCTAGTAAATATCATAAGCGGTAGAAACTAATTAATCTGCATCTACATAACTCAAAATATTGACCACAGACGAACTCCAAATTCAAGAACGGGAGACTAGACATCGCAATACTTGAAGTGCGCACAATAGGTGTCAAAAATGCATCTGGGGAAACCATTCTATCGCCAAGAGGCTAAGACAAGGCAATCAACTCTAGCACAAATTACCAAGAGTCTAATTCGGAGTTCTGATGAACCGCATTGAAATATGCAGGCAAAACTCTATGTACCCAATACAAATTCTTTTTTCTCTTCTTTTTGCCAAAAAGACATAGAGATGTCAAGCAGAAAGAACAAAAGGGCATTGCTGGACTGTAAACATTAAGAAAACTAAAACAAAGAAAGGCAGAAAACAAGCTATGATGAGTTACCTTACTTCATTGAAGCTTGGTTGAGCAAATCTGCAAGTTATCGTCACTCAAACAACCAAGCAATCCTGTATTTAGGAGGCGTGTATACCTCACATCACGAATAGGACCATTGAGAGATGTAACACGCTGAGCCACATTTAAAGATGGCAATTCTTGTAACACCAGTTCTGTTGTTGCTTCATCACCAGAAGCAAACAAGGGGTTCTGATTCCCTCTATCTACTATAGCAGATTTTGGAAGTCGAATACCACTCACTTTGGCACAAGAAGCTCCTAACTTCTGGTATCTGCTACCCACTCTCCTGTAAAGAACATGAGAACCTTCTACTACTTGCTCTGTTACTGGAGGAGTAAACAGTACTTGAGAAGCAGCTATGTCGCCAATGATCTCCAGTTTAGGACGGAAAGAGGCAACTATGTCATCATTTCTATCTCCACAAGCGAGAGATATACAGATTCCTTGATTCTCTGATTCAGGAACCAAGCACGGCCTTCAGTGATAAATGAGACTCTGTTATTAACATGGACTTCATAGAAACTACTCACAGAGCTTCAAGATAATAACTCTTTTAAACCAGCTTGAAAAGTCACCAAAACCATACAGTTGATCCAGGTTCAAATATATTTACATATATCAGATGTACTCTGCCCCTCAACTCCTTTAAGGAAGATTCTGAGCATAGTCATACATATTCAAACAATGTATTTGGAAAGCAATCCTGTACTACTAGGGTATAAGGCAGAACTTCAATATAAGCACTCTATTAGACCAGTTTGAAAAGTCAACTAAACACATAGTTGGCCCCTGTATGATTTACATCAATTTTTCAGTTCTTATCTCTCAAAATCATTAATGACAATATGGTAGACCTTAACAACAAAAACTCTCTCGGACCAGCTTTAAAAGTAAACTAAAAAGCATATAGTTGATCCTTAGTACATCTACATCCATATAAATCGCCATAACTGCCTGCTAAATATCCAGTCAACTCTTCTTAACATGATTCTGGACATAGTCAAGCATATTCAAACAATTTATCAGGAAAGCAATTGTTTCTACTGCTAGGGCTTAAGCACATTGAAAACCAAAAAACAGTTGGCACATGAGCAAAATATTCTGAAAAAAATGAACAAAAAAAACAATATACTTCGCCGCTAAGAATACCCTCGATATTAGTGGAAATTGTAGGTTGAAATGTGAACAAGGACCTGAACACATTAAGGCCTCATTTTTTTTCTAAGATTGAGACATCTGAATCTGAATATCAAGATGTGTGTTCAGATTAAGATATATGAATCTGAATACACATCTGAATATTATAACAACAACAACAACTACCCAGTATACTCCCACCAGATGGGGTCTGGGGAGGGTAATATGTAGACAAGCCTTACCCCTACCCGAAAGGGCAGAGAGGCTGTTTCCAATCGACCCCCGGCTCATAGGATAAAAGGAAAAACAGCAGTAAAACAAAAACAAAGACAGAAACAAAAACAATAAAGCATTAGTAAATCCAGCAGAAATAGCGTAAATAGCGTAAATAATTATCTAAACATATGAAACATAAATACAATCGCATGCGATAATATCATACAGTAACTACCATAACTAACAGCCATAGGGGGACATAAGCTAAAACACAAATCAACTATGGGTAACCCTGCTGACCCACACCCAACCCCGGATGAGGCGTACGAAAAACTCTAGGAGCCCCTATCCTACAACCCTGATTCTAGACCTCCAGACTTTCCTATCAAGGGTCATGTCCTCGGAAACCTGCATTCTAGTCATGTCCTGCCTAATCACCTCTCCCCAATACTTCTTAGGCCTCCCTCTGCCTCGCCAACCGCCAACAATCTCCAACCGCTCGCAGCTCCTCACCGGGGCATCGGGACTTCTTCTCCGCACATGCCCGAACCACCTCAGCCTCGCTTCTCGCATCTTCTCATCCACCAGGGCCACCTCCACCTTCTCTCGAATAACTTCATTCTTAATCTTATCTAGCCTGGTGTGTCCGCACATCCACCTAAGCATCCTCATCTCCGCAACCTTCATTCTCTGAACATGCGAGTTCTTCACGGGCCAGCACTCCGCCCCATACATCATCGCAGGTCTAACCACGACTCTATAGAATTTCCCCTTGAGTTTGTGTGGAACTTTCTTGTCACACAGGACTCCTGATGCAAGCCTCCACTTTGACCACCCCGCTCCTATACGATGAGTGACGTCCCCGTCAATCTCTCCGTCCCCCTGAATCACAGACCCAAGATATCGGACACTGTCCCTCTTGGCGATGGCCTGAGAACCAATCATCACGTCCCTGCCTACTTCGTTCGGCTCGGCGCTAAACTTGCACTCCAGGTACTCTGTCTTAGATCTGCTTATTTTGAAACCTTTAGACTCGAGAGTCTGTCTCCATACCTCTAACCTTTCATTAACACGACTCTCGTCTCATCTATCAATACTATGTCATCAGCAAATAGCATACACCAAGGCACATCCCTTTGAATATGACGGGTTAGAGCATCTATCACTAAGGCAAACAAGAGGGGGCTCAGCGCCGATCCTTGATGGAGCCCCATAACCACTGGAAAATGGTCTGATTCGCCACCCACCGTCCTAACCCTAGTCTTAGCTCCATTGTACATGTCCTTGATTACTCTGATGTAGGCTTCCGGCACGCTCTTCGCCTCCAAGCACCTCCATAGCACCTCCCTTGGGACCTTGTCATACGCCTTCTCCAAGTCGATAAGCACCATGTGTAGGTCCTTCTTCTTATCCCTGAATTGCTCTGCCAGCCGCCTGACAAGGTGGATAGCCTCTGTAGTGGAGCGTCCCGGCATGAAACCGAACTGGTTCCCATATATAGATGTCACCTCCCTCACTCGCGCCTCAATCACCCTCTCCCAAACCTTCATCGTGTGACTTATTAATTTGATACCCCTATAGTTGTTGCAGCACTGGATGTCCCCTTTGTTCTTGTACAAGGGCACCACTGTACTCCACCTCCACTCATCTGGCATCCTTTTGGTCCTGAAGATCGCATTGAACAACCTGGAGAGCCACTCCCCTTCTGACTTACCCATGCACTTCCAGAACTCCACCGGGATCTCGTCAGGCCCGGTCGCTCGACCCCTACTCATCCTACGCAAAGCCCTCATGACCTCCTCCACCCTAATGCGCCTGCAGTACCCAAGGTCTCTTTGTTGCTCTGAATGCCCTAGCTCCCCTAGCTCTATGTTACGATCCCCCTCCTCGTTAAGTAAGTCCCGAAAGTACGCCTGCCACCTCTGTTTGATTTGAGATTCCCCCATCAGAACTCTACCATCCTCGCCCTTGATACACCTAACTTGGTCTAGATCACGTGCCTTCCTTTCCCTTGCTTTAGCTAACCGGAATAACTTTTTATCCCCGCCTCTCTCCCCTAGTTCCTCGTACATGCGACCGAACGCCGCGTCTTTAGCTTCCGTGACTGCCATCTTTGCTTCTTGCCTCGCCACCTTGTAGATCACCCTGTTCGCTCTCCGTTCTTCCTCGCTTGTGCTCCCTGCCAACCTAGTGAACGCCGCCTTCTTCATCTCCACTTTTCCTTTGACTACATCGTTCCACCACCAATCACCCTGATGTCTGCCTGAATATCCCTTGGCTACCCCGAGCACGTCCCGTGCTACCCCTCTAACCAAGTTCGCCGTCACTATCCACATAGCGTCTGCTTCCCCAGAACTTCTCCAAGCTCCGCCCTCAACTAACCTCCTTTCCAACTCTTGTGCTTTCTCCTTAGTCAAAGCACCCCATCTAATCCGGGGTTGTCCCCGAGCGCCCCTCCTCTTCCTCTTCACCCAGAGACCGACATCCATCACTAGGAGTCTATGAAGAGCTGAAAGACTCTCCCGGAATAACCTTGCAGTCCTTGCACATACCCCTATCGCTCCTTCTGATGAGGATGTAATCAATCTGAGTCCTCGCCGCCGAACTCTTGAAGGTGACCAAATGCTCCTCCCTCTTCTGAAATGTCGAGTTCGCAATCAGAAGCTCGGAAGCCCTGGCGAAATCAAGCAGCGAAGTGCCTCCTCCGTTCCTAACCCCAAAGCCGAAGCCACCGTGCACCTCATCATAGCCACCAGCATCAGCCCCGATATGACCATTAAAGTCCCCTCCAATAACTAACTTCTCAGATTGGGGAATACTACTCACCAAATCATCCAAGTCCTCCCAAAAGCGCCTCTTAGCCTCCTCGTCTAAGCCCGCTTGCGGCGCGTAAGCGCTGATGACGTTGAGGACGCAACCCCCAATAACCAGCTTAATAGACATTAACCTATCATTCACTCGCCTAACCTCGACCACGGACTCCCTTAGGTCCCTATCTACAAAGATGCCCACTCCATTCTTACCTCTCACGACCCAGAATACCACAGCTTAAACCCATCTACATTCCTCGCCTTCGACCCTTTCCACCTAGTCTCCTGGACACACGCTATGTTAACCCTCTTCCTCTGAAGAACCTTCGCCAACTCTATGGACTTACCCGTCAGAGTGCCTATGTTCCACGACCCAATCCTTAATCTATGGGCGTCCGCTACCCTCTTCCCACCCTTACCTCCCGCCCTACCCGCAGGACCACCCCTGCACCCCTACTCACTCCCGCCACCACCCCCACCCCCTAAATAATTAAGACGGCTTGTTTTCTTGACATCTGAAGGTATATAAGTAAACTTTATTAAAAAATTAATTAACATAAAATTCAAATAAAATACTAAATAATCTAATATTTTACTAACAACATTTTTTTTAAATATGGTAGTCGGTGGTGGTAATGACAAAGGGAGGTGCTTGTGATGCCAACTAAAGGCGGTGGTTGATAGTGGTTTTGGTTGATAGTGGTGGTTCTAGGTAGTAACTAGTAGTGATTGGTAGAATGGCGATTATGGTTCAACATGGTGGTGGTGGGTGGTGATAGTTAATAATGGTGGGTGGTGGTTGTTGTGGTTGCGATTGAGGGCGGTGATGGTGAGTGGTGGTAGTTTATAATGGTACGCGGTGCCGGCTATAGTTGTTGATGGCGATGGGGTGATTGTTGTAGTAGCTGAGGTAGGTGAGTGTGGTTGTGATTGAAGATGACAGTGGTGGGAGTGGCGGGTGGTGGTAGCGGTGGCGACTATGGTTGAAGATGGTGGAGGTGGTAGTTGATAATGGTATGCGGTGGCAACAGTTAGTAATGAATGTGAATAGCATCTTAATAAAATTAAGTCTTTGTTAGATCTTAATCATACATACTTATTCAGACTCATTAAGTGGTTGTGAAGTAAAAAAACAAATACTTCGTGATGAAGATTCAAACTTAAAAACAAACGTACTTAATGTCTGAATCTGAATGATTAAGATTCAGACCTCCATTAAGGGCAAACAAATGAGGCTTAAATCATCTAGAATAAAAAGTAAGATTGTACTATTGACAAATCAAGTAGTGAAAGTTCTTTCCGGCAACTTCAAGATTCTTCAAATCAAACCGCCCTCAAGGGTGACTTTGGTCTAGTGGTAAGAGTGATACTAGTAATATGTGGGTTAGTCGTACCTCACCCTGCCGCAGCAAACAAAAACCTAGTATTTGTGAAGAAAGGTATAGGGGAGTGATTATTATTCACCAAGTTCCCAACGGTGCGCATCAACTGGTTCATGAGGAATTTGGTTATCAAAAGAAAAAAGATAATTTCTTGCAAATCATACTATATTATCTATGACCATCTTAGTTGGAGATTGAAATATCAAAATATCCTTATAAAGTTGAATGGCATTATTGCCCTTCTATTAATTAATATTGCGACAATATTTTTGGATAGAAATCTAAATATTCATTATAATAAATATTATATTAGATATGAACATAACATAATGAATGTGATGCATTTAATGAACATTCACCATACTAGATATTACTAATAAAGTTAATTTCTTAAATATCTTATGCACGTATATTATATTTTTAGACCTTGCGTTTATGATAATTCTCCTTTTATTTTCCTTAGCTTGAATTTTCAATCTTTTGTTTTATTAATATGCAGTCTTTCATCTAAATATAACCATGATTGAAAATGTTTAACTATACATGTACGAAACAGAAATATATCATATATTAATAAATAATAACATGCTTTCTAATCTCTTCCCCTTATTTTAATTAATATCAATAAAATTTATATTAATATGTTTTCACATTTTATTTTCTTCTCTTTCATCTTTCATGGTAGTAATAATCGGCTGAAAATTTTCTTAATTAATTATTATTCAGAAACAGTTTTGTTTATTTAGTCTATCACAGTAATAAGAATATCTTTGCAATGTGTTTACATTCCTAATCTCACTCTATTAAAGTACACATTAAATTCTCTAATCACTGTATCAAAGTTCTCTCTTTTCTTAAAAAGTTTATAGGGTTTTCCTTGGCCTACTTCCTACACAACATCACAAGTTCTATTTTTTTTTCTCTCTTTCTTTCCCTATACTGTTGTGTATCAGTGAAGTATATTTTCTTAGTTTACGATAAAGACAAGTTCCATTTGTTCTTAATGCTATCATCTTCTGGAATTCATTGTTATTCTTTTTCATTTTGTCAAGCTTCAACTAATTTGCTATTGGTCCAAAATCCACTACCAATTTTTTTTGGTAATAATATCCTTAAATCCAATATGTTTTTTGTTACTCAAATTAATAAATTTGATGTGTAGTTTTTGGATAAAGTTTCTACAAGGCATCTAGCAAAGATATCTTTCATATTTCAGTTTAATAAAAGGAAAAGAAAATAAAAATCCTTTTACTAATACTTTAAAAATTGGTGCAATCTTATCAAAAAAAAATGGTGCAAAAACACGACTTTGGATTTTTTTTTCCTTTTCAACCTCATATTTACAAGTTGTATATGAAATATTATTAGCTTTTCAATAATGATTTGCGATCTCTCTATAAACTCTTATGAGATTTTGTATCATCATTTTGAATCCCCATATTTTTGTAATTCTGATATGTTTTTGTTTGTACAGTTAATATTATTTTCCTTATATAATAGAATGATGTATTTTTCATGAAGTACTAAAATATCAAACTTCCAATATTAAATCATGATTTTGTACTATATAACTTCTTTTTTTGGTAGAATTCAGATGAAAGCACTTATAAGTTTGAATTATACAAAAGTGTCAAAGGTACATGTATGTATATCATGGTGTATATACATCAATTAAATATTTCAGCCACTATTATCTCTATTACAAGTAACTACTACTTGTGTGTAGGTTATACCATGAAATGATAATGATTTGCTAGCCATCCTAAAAAAGGTATACATTGATCGAGTTTCATTACAACTTTCACAAAACACTACTCTCATTCGACAACAACTTCTTGATATGTATACAATAGTAAAAAGTGGAGGCTATAGTTTCTTAACAAGAAGGCTAGAACTTTAAGACGTGAAATATCTGTAATCATAGTTGATTCTTAAATTATGTATTAACATATTAAAAAGAAATTACTGTCAGTTTGAATACTTGAAATGTTAAAGAATTGCATAATTGGTTTCGCTCGAATATTAATTTTGATATTCATTAGATGATAATTTTCAGTATGATTGTGTGCCTTGTAATTTTTAGGTTGAATAGGCTCATTATTCCTCAACTTAAGCTCTAAATTTTCCTCTTCAATTTCTGTGCAACTCAGCAGACACTTATTACAGTATTTATAAAATATATAATACTCTTATCATGGGTTAAAAGTGCAACGCACATGTCCGAGAACTAGTCAATAATAAGTAAAGCCTTGTCATGGCTTCACATTATGAAAACATCAAGAGACAAATCATGCTTGTCTGCACAACTAAACTAAGTCAATAAGAAATTAATAACCATGTTAAATCCTTGACATTAGACCAGAACCTTAACAATAACAACAAAACTAATGTAATTCCACAAGCGAGGTCAGGGGAGAGTAGTGTGTGCGAAAACCTTACCCCTACCTTGTGAAGGTAGAGAGGTTATTTCCGTAGACCCTCGGCTCAAGGAAGAGTGAACAGAAAGCAACCAACAATAACAACAGCAAGAAAAAACAAAGACACAACATGTAATAACAAAGTTCTAGAAATAAGATTAGACCAGAACCTTCATGTCCAATTAAGACTTAAGAGTATCTTTTTTACTAGACTGGAAAAGGATAAGGATTTCGATGAGAAAAAATCTGAACCATCCAACTCAAAATTCTATTAGAAAAAAGAGAAATGCAATAACAAACAACATCAAGGAACAAAAAAAGTCAATCACTTCCCACGCATCATTGCTGCCTGAATAATCTATAAGACTTACACTACTTATATTTTTTTTTTTAAAGGATTTTTCACTAACCTACTTTTTGAGATATTGGATCACCATAAAGTACCAGCAATATAAACTGCTTTACCATGACAAAAAAGTTCCATTTTGAAGAACATAACTATTGAACCATACCAGTACTAGCCAGCTGGACTATTTTAGTGAGCAACAATTTGCATCGAACACTGTTACCTCTTAATCTCACCACAGTATGTAAACTATTAGAAAAACAATTATGACAGCAGTCTGCACCTTCTTGAGCAGTTTCATTTTCAAGAAAAACTGGAAAATGGTCAGCTAAATGCCTTCATCCATTTCTTCTTCTATACCACTCACCAGTTTTCCTACTTACTTCAATCATTTGTTATAGGATGAATGAGTAGTTAGAATGTATTCAAAGACCAAAAAGTGCAGTCTCCTTTAAGAATATACCGTGGACCTAAATTTGCAGTTAGGCTCCTTCAAGAATATTGCTAAGATCTAAGTTTGCAGTTAGTTAATGATTACAATTGTCAAGTTACAGGAATTATCTACTGAGAGATTCCAAAGTGGAAATAATCTTGAGTCAGTACTCAGCAAAGATTCATCAGAATCAGATCCTAACAGTTCTAAAGATACAGTGAGGGATGGTGCAACTCAGACGATATTAGATATTAAGAAAAAACTTGTTCACCTCAAGAAGCAACTAAGAGAAATTTAGAAGAGCAGTAAAACATACTAGAATTCACCTTTCTTCACCGCTACCAAAGTTCCAGTGGCACAAGCCTACTGAAGATGCAGAAAGAACACTTCTAACACCGGCACCAACTGTAGGATCAGCTGAAAGAGAGCACACAGTATGAACAGGATTGCCTGTCAACCCAGTCATACATTCCACTGGCCTCGCAGTTTGACGTCCATCAAACTGCAAAACCATACCATTCTGCACGAGACAAAACAAAAAATATGATGCATTATTCAGAGAAAAAGAAAGACCAGAAACACCAACTATTTTTTCTGTTCGATAAATAACAATAGTATTGCCTGTACTTGAAAGAGAGACTAACTTGTGAAAACAAATAAGTGCTCACTCAATACCAACTTGCTTGTCACTTTGGATTCATTGTGGGCCAATTTGGCTTCTCAGCGAAATTAGGTAAGAATATGTTTTTTCTTGTTTTTAATAAGTATATATTTAATCATTTTTTGAACATTAGATTTTTAAAAACTACATTAAAGTAATATAAGTTGTTATTTTCCACTATGTCAAACTAACGAGAGAATAGATTCAGAATTATTAGTCAAAGTTATTTGTTTGACTCCTAACAAACGAAAAGTGGGACCATTTTTTGAACAGACAATGTGTTAGGACCTGTAATCCGGCATACATGTAATGCGAATTGTTGGGATCCCACGAACATGACCAAGGAACAGTCTGCACATTCCAAATAGACAAACAAAATGAATCAAATTAACTTGGCCAAGAGTATCCATTAGCAACAAACCTATCCTATAGAGAAAGGTCAATAACAGTAACAAATATTGGGGAAAAAACTATTAACAGTAACAAAAGGCTTATTATCAGGAAAGGATATTACTGAGAATAGAAAAGTGGAAGATGCAGCAATTGAATCTAAGCAATCATAGCAGCAGGACATTCAGGAGCATGCTATAAAGGCCGTACTTTTTGTAGTTCAGGAGATGCATTTGTTACATTGCAAATCAGGTCACTATTTCCCTTTAAAGTTTCAAACATGGAATTGTCTTTGATGATTGCAAGAAATTCCTTCAATTACTTGACAAGTTACCGAAATTTAAATCCAAGTTAAAGAAGCCTTGGACTTGACAAACTCATGACCCAGCAACAGGACATGGGCAATTATGAGAAAAATTTACTATTATCCCAAGTGAGCTGCCCCCCCCCCCCCAACACCAACAATTAGATGACAGGGAAAAATGCAGCCCCACCATTCAGACAAACATTCTGAATCAGGTAGAAAGTATAGATTTTGAAAAAATCGACAGGCGCAAGTAGTATAGCCAACCACAAAGAAGAAAAAATCAAGACAAAAGAACAGAAAGTTCAAGAGAAACAAGGCATGCAAATATCAGATATAGGACATAATCTTCTGCCGAAAAAGAGTGAGATTGAGGTCTATGAATTAGGAGGGTGGGGTAGAGCAAAAGCTAATTGCTGTTTTACGAAAATTTGCATTTTGTCAACTCTCAAGTGGTCAATCAAAACAAAAAAGTAACAGCTTTCACAAGATGAGTAGGTGGTGTTAAAGATCGTCTTCTGATGCCAATAGTGAAGATCCAGTCAAATCAAATAGGTCGTTCTGTACATTTAACTGTGAAAATGAGGGACCTTAGCAGGCCTTACCAGTTAGTGTAAAGTGTGTACACATTAAGTAAAGAAAAACTACTCCATAAGAACTCTAATCAACAATCACTCAAGCAGAGAGTTTCACATCCAAAGAGCTTATCAACCAAAAATAATAATATGTTATCCAACAACTGCACGAGCAATCTTTACTTTACACAAACTTAAGAATTGACGGCAAAAACACAACTATAAAAGGCCTAGAGTTATTACCGGTAAGTCGTATGTCAGAACAGCATGGTTGTTTTCAGCACTGCAAAAAGAAAGAGATCAAATAAATAAGCTACCTACCAGGAGGGAAGCACAAAATAGAAGCTGTTCTACAGCAATTCTTTTGATCAAGTGCATTTAGCTGTATGCAGCAATTATTTGGCAGAAAGTGGATTAGGGAGGTTATCGACCTAAGAACTGACAATTTCTTCCCTAAGGAAGCCAAGAGTATAACTCTTTCATGAGGAGAAACATGCAAGTCCTTGATAGTTTTCATGCTCGTAGGAAGCAGAATGTCTTCTCGTTCATGCGGAGGTAATAGGCTGATCTGCAAAATGTAAAAGTAGAAAAAGTTGAAGCATATATGCAGAACAAAAACCATCAGAGAATTCCAATAAGGCAACCTAAGAAATTTACTTTCGTAAGCATATGCTGTCCTCCCATTCCAGCGAGCCTTCTAGCAATCATCAAATTCTCACCGTTGCTATCCACATCAAATAGGCGAGCACCATCAATCCGAAATTCTTTCTACAAATGTACAAAACATAATGTTACTAACTCATTAAAACTTCAGTCAATGGCGCTAATTGGACGAACGTATGCTGCGTTCATTCCCAATACAAAACAAGTAAGGAAAAAGAGGTAAGAGAGAAAAGAATAGAAATCATATCTTGGAACAAGAAGAAGGAAGGGAACTGACCATCCATACTACTTTCTCTCGCCTACAGACTATTGATGATGTGAGGTAAGTGTTAACCAAAAGGTGAGCATATTTCCAGTGCATCTTTATACACAAGTTGCAATAAATGTGGAACAACAACGGATAAAGGACTAATGATTACTCTGTTGATACTATCAGGTAAACAAGTTGCAACAGATGTGGAGCAACAATGGATAAAGGAGTAATGATTTCTGAGTTGATACTATCGTCTATCAGTAACCAAACGTGTACAAAAAATTCCTATAGCTCAATTTTCACATTTGACAAAAGTATGGGAGATGGCAAACCTGTATAACAAAAGCATTCGCATATTCACGTCTTCCCAATTTGGAGTCAATATTGCGTCCTTCACGACATGGATAGGTACTGGAACTTCAGTGTGAAACGATGATAGAACATAGCCAATAGGATCAATATCCCTAAGTAAAGATTTCTCAAGGACTGCTTACCAAAAATGTGTCCAGATGACCTGCTCTGCGTCTCGCTTTGCGAGCCCTCTACACAAGTTATTCTCTATGAAGAGCAGATATGCAGCAAGTAATATGTCGCTTTAGTAAACAAATGTTAACAGAGATACCTATACCACTACTGATTGCACCGAAACTTGTTATCCAAATTTTCTCAAGCCAAAGAAATGGCAGAATAAATCAAAAACACAAAGAAGAAAGGGCTAAACTAAACTAAGAAAGGGGATATACACAATTAAGAATATTTCTTAAAAAGCCCAAACAAGTACCTGCCTTATAGCATTGAAAGATGTCATATTCTGAAGAATGTTAAAAGGGAATGCTGGCAGGAAAAAGAGGGCCACAATATGTACTAAAGAAAGTGCACCAAAGTCAATCTGTATTCCAGGAAGAGTGTGCAAATAATTTAACAATGGGTAAAGACTAAAGAGAATATAACGTTGGAGTTTCCAAATAAGGGAAAAGCAATAACGAGTAAACACGCATGAAGTAGAGTTGATCAGCTTGTTTTGCAAATCCTAGGAGAAAGTTTGAACAAAATTTTACAATGGATGTTTTGGTAGTAAACAAATCACTTAAAAAGACAACCAAGACAAAGGAAAAGGTGATTCTGGAAACAATTTAATCTGATACTCCCCTCCCCCATCTCCCCGCCACTAAAGAAAAGCCCCCCTACACTTCCAACCAAACAAAAAAGATGCATTGAAGAAGGGAGGTGTGAAGAAGCTGCACATAACACAAATAGCACACAAAGTGACACATACCTCTTTGAGGTGCTTCAGTTGCTTATGCAACTCAGCTTCTCTCCTCCTCCACTCAACTTCTTTCTTACACCAATCACTGCACTGCGCAAATTGAATATCGTCTTATAATCACCATGAGACATGTGAAGAAAAATGTAATTTAGAATCTCCAGAGGGGGGACAAAATTGTTTTCAAAAGTCAGTTAAAGCTGAAGTGTCATTGTTGTGGCTAACCCACGGTTATTTTGATTCCTGGTGAAGCATAAGCTGCCAGGTGACTTGAATGCCCTTACATAGAACAATGAAGCTAGCTGTTAAAAGCAAAAAATTCCGATTTACATAGTGAAGAAGGTACAAGGGAGAGGAGGCAACAAAGGTGCCTTCCCTTTAGGCAAAAGCTTCAACATTATGAGGGAAGAAATTATGTTTATCTTACTCATTTATGTCTATTTTTAGACGATTAAACTCTTCACTGATACTCATCTTTATCCTAGTGTGCCAACTCAAGAAATGAGAGAATCATCCTTACCTATAACAATTGATAAGAGGTTTCTATACAAAACATACATTGAGTTTTTAAATCGTGAGCAATTTGGTCCATTTGAAAACTAGTCATCTTCAACTACACTGTTCCCTTCTAAATTTGAGTAAATGAAAAGCCTAGCCTAAGATATAAAAAGATAACCATCATCAAATCGTCATGTTGTTTCTTTTCTTTTTCTAACATAAGGTTTTATCAAGCTTTCACTTTTTCGATCGATCTCGCCGACAGATGATCGAATGCCTTAGTTGGTCAGTCCTGTGCATGGAAAAGCTTGAAAGTCTCTACTGTGAATCTTCATTTATAGTTTAGACCTGAGATGTATCAGGAGATAGCAGTTACAAAATCAAAAACCCTTCTTCTTCTTTTCTCTTACCTCTTTTTCAAGAGAAAAACATCTAGATTCAAGAGACCGTATTTTCTGCAAAAGAGGAAGGAATTGGGTCACTATCTCATGGAGCAAACTTCAAATTATAAGCATCAAATGAAGACCTTTTGAAGCTCTTCATCAACAGCATGAAGACGAGAAGCATAAAGCACTCGGACACCCTTCAATGTGCATTTCTTATTACATTGAGGGCACTACAAACAAAAACAAAAGAAAGAATGTGAGGGGCCAACTGAAAAACGGATGTCAAAATACTGCATAAAACAAGAACCAAATTATTATGAGAAATACCTTTCCTAAACTTCCTTTTTGTTGCAACCACTTCTTGATACATGACAAACCATATATATGCCCACAAGGAAGGCAGCTGCAAAAGGTTAAAAGGTGGAAGATAATGGAAGTATTAACACTTGAAAACTGTATTTTCAGTTGTCAATTATATATCAAGCAATCAACTAAACCTCAACTCCAACTGGTTTGTCGACTATATGAATTATCCATATACATTCCAATTTATTTGGGTCAATGTCATTCCATTATTAAAGAAGTTGTGTTTAAAATCAGGGGTTTTCCAAAACTAGAGATTTCTAAATACCATTTTTATCCCTACAGTCACATGTAAGTCTCTAAGCATAACTCCAATAAGTTAATATTGTCGATACGAGTCTTTTACTTGCATTATATTACATTCTTAGCTAGGTCCGCATTGATTCAATAGTTTAAAGGACTTTAATGACAACTGTTTTCCATGTGATTTTAGTTCTTTATCTCCTTCTAACACCTTAAATCATCATATCTGTACACCAACTAACTGATGCATTTGGATGGCTAAATAGAACATCCACAAACAATATCAAACAACCTTCCATCATTTCATCCTCTATGTGTATTACACTATCTGTCGGATGTGATATGTGATCATTCGGCAGTCACTTATTCAAAAGAACAGAAAATTCAAGTGCTTTAATTGGGAAGGTGAAGATAGTTATTCAGTTTCATGTGTTACAGCCATATAGTATTTCTTAGAATTTACATCAATGTTAGTATAATCAGGCCAACTGAAACAGACTCCTATTATCTATAACACAACCCACAGGCCATCTAAATTTGGTATCCATTGTTTTCATCTTCAAGGAAAACAAAATAGAAGTCCTCTGCAGCATCTCAATGGTTCTTTTCAAGTTATATCATTCTACTTAAATTGTCAAAATAGAAGCTGCTTCTAAAAAACTTATTCCTCTTTACATGTTGAACTAAGCGTAATTTTTTTTATCAAAAGGTAAAAGTTTAAACGAGACTAAGAAGATCTTGACAAAAAAAACAGAATGGAAACAGAGATCAGTACAGCAGAAATAACATTTTATTGTCCTATATCATTCCCCCAAGGCTTCACCTTGCCTGTTTCACAATTGAATATAGATGATTATTTTCTTCTTTTTCTTTTTGATAAGGTTTCTGCCTGACCTACTTTCTGGCTAGCTTCTTTATGGCAAGCGCTATGGACCATGCGGGAGCGCCCCTTGTCTCCCACTCAAGCGAATATAGATAACTTTAACATTCGTAGGCATAACACGTTCAGTTACATAAAGCCGAAACTTAACATTATTAATGATAAACAATCAACACGAACCAACTTTTTTCAAAATTGAAACGGGTCCAGTGGAGGGGAATGGATTATATGGATTCATATAGTTGATGTTGCTCGGACTCTCCAAAAGTGATGCCGCACCCATATCGAATACTCCAAAAATGCACTAAATTTGGAGGATCCGACATGCATCCAGCATTAATGAAAATCCAAGTAATATAGGTTGATCCAACAAGTTATTGAACATAGTTTGTTGTTGAGGTTGTATGCTATAGACGCCACCACAATCAAAAAGGACTTAAGTGATATGCACTCACAGTGTAATGAGTGCAGATTAACTTGAGGTTAATTACCATTTATTACAACAAATGCATACTAAGTGTAATCCCGTAAGTGGGATCTAGGGCGGGTAGCGTGTGCACGGGCCTTACCCCTACTTTGTGCAAGTAGAGAGGTTGTTTCTGATAGACCTCAGCTCAAGCCTCAAGGAATGCAAATTCACAACAATTTTGAAAAAGAAATCTGGTAGTTATAAAAGGAAGCAATAACAATAGCAAGATAATAAGATAACTAAACCAAAAGCAACAAGTAGTAGAAATCTAAGAATAAGGATGTTCTAGCAACAACAACAACAAAAAACTCAATATAATCCCACAGGTGGGTTCTAAGGAGGGTAGTGTGTACACAGACTTTACCATACTTGGTGAAGGTAGAAAAGAATAAGCAAGTACTAGAATGATACTAACACTACTTGTATGGAAAGAATATACGGTAGACTACCTACTAACTTTCTGCCTTAACACTCGACCTCTACACCCTTCTATAAAGGGTCATGTCCTCGGTAAGCATAAGAATCATGTCCTGCCTAATCACATCTCCCCAGTACTTCTCCGACCTACCTCTACCTCTACCTCTACCTCTACCTCTACTTAGATCCACCACTGTCAATCGCTCACTGGACATCTGTGAATATCCTATTCACATGCCCGAACCATTATCACCATTTATTTTAGGTTAATAATCAACGCTATTAAATAGGTTACTTACTTGATTGTGTAAATACATCACCACAATCAAAAAGGACTTAAGTTATATGCACTCACTGTGTAGTGCGTGTAAATTAACATGAGGTTAATTACCATTTATTTTAGGTTACTAATCGATGTTATTAAATAGGTTACTTTGTGTAAATGCATCCCCACAATAGAAACGATTGTTAAATTATATGCACTGACAGTGTAACGAGTGTAGATATCTTGAGGTTAATTGCATAGAACTTGAAACTCAATAATAGTAGATGGAAGGACAAAGAAGTAAATTACCAGATTTGGTGGTCGCCGTCGTTGGTCCAAGCTTCCATGCAAATCGGGCAAAACAAACCTTCAATCTCACTCCGATTCCACTCCCCTTCTACTTCACCTCCATCGCCTTCTTCCTTATCAACATCTTGCGACGCCTTTCCCCCGCTTTTGGTCCTCCTCGTAACATCGTCACTTTCCATAGCGGAATTATGAAAATTCTCAGCATTAATCGCCTGCTGTTGAGATGAAATTGTTGCAGCACTATGATTCCCGTACAAAACCGTACGCAATGTCGTCCTTCCAGCACTCGACTCTTCATTGCCAACTTCTTCATCCTCTTCTTCTTCTTCGTCTTCTCCTTCTTCCTCTTCTTCTTCGGTCTCTTCTTCCTCTTCTTCTTCCTCATACTCTGCATCATCTTCTAAAAAACCGACGTCCTCTGCCAGTTCAACATCGTCACCCTCGTCGCCACCGACGGCGATTAGGTGGAGGAATCTCTCGTAATCCGGGTCGGAATCATCGGCCATTGCTATAATTGGATTATTACGCGCCTTAGGTCACAGCATTCGGCACTCAATTTTTCAGAGCAAATTTTTGGGCAAAAGTGCGTTTGGCGCTGAAAAAAATAGGAGGGAAGTGAAAGTGTGAAACTCGAGACGCTCTCTTGTTGTACTAATAGAGGACAAAAATATACAAAAAGAAAAAGAAATTAGGGAAAGCCACTTTAAGGTAGAGGGGAGAATATTTGGTTTTGAGTAATAAATTTAATTTAATACATATGATTACACATTAATTCAATTTAAAGAAATCAGTTTTGTATTTCTTAAGGCAGCAGTAGAGATTTTCTGGGCATTTAAATTTAAATTTAGTGAATATGAGAAGAAAGAAGGGGTGAATAAAAAAAGAGATGAATGATGGGGAAAATACAGATAAAATGAAAAGAAGAAAAATCGAAATACTTATTTTAAATATTTGAAATAATATTTTCAGATTAATATTTGGTTTACAATTTGATCTATTATTTCAACTACAACTTCAATTTTTAAGCTTTCCTTTTAGCATCAATGGAATACCATCCAAAACTCGTACTGGTTTGTGAATAAAATTATCAACAACAATTTGGTATAATCTTACTTAGTGGGATATGAAGAGGGACTTAGTATGGTCTGGGGAAGTTAGTGACGAGGTTAGGACACAACAATCATATAAACATATGTAGTTAAATCATATACAAATCGAATTATAATAACAAGAATCAACAGAATAAGGTGGGAATGGGACATGCCGCTAGGAATATCAGATTCTATCAATAAACAAATAAATAAGCATCAATAAATGAGAAAAATAAATGTCGCTTCTATATCAGCAAGAATAATGAAACGGTAATATGTGCACAGCATCATCCTTCGTGCTTTTACTTTCTTCATCGCCATGTGAATCAATAGAAACGGCAGTGCATTACCCTTCGTGCATTACCTCACATATTCATGCACGGCATTGCCCTTTCGTACATTACACTCACTCACAATATCATGCATGGCATCACCCTTCGTGCTTTACACTCTTTCTCGCCCAAACAATACATCCCGGTAAGGGAATTAACAATATCAACCATAACATCCCGGCAAGAGAATCAACATTCTCAACAATGATATCCCGACAGTGGATTTAGCTATAACCAATCTCATTTTCAACGATCACTTTACAAAAATAAAACTCCACTTGAGCCAATACTCAACAATAGTCAATACCAATAAATATTTCATAAGCCTTGTTCAACATTTATAATCATCAATTTGAGCATGATCGATACATAATAGAGTCACAACAATCATGGTATAAGACTCACTGGCATGCTTGACACCAACGTATAGATACTCGTCACCACACCTATACGTCATACTCGTTACTAACACATTTCAAATAAGACCACAACTCATATTTCCTCAAGCTAAGGTTAGGCCAAATACTTACCTCGATTCCATGAACAAGATTAAGCCTCAACTACCGTTTTACCTCTCGGTTCCACTTACAATTCACTTGTATATAGTCATAATTTACTTAATAACGTTAATAAATGCTAAATAAATCAGTTCTAATGCATGAAAATAGATTTTCCATTATTTTTCCCAAAAAGTCAAAAATCAACCTCGGACCGGTTGGTCAAAACCCGAAGTTCAAACCAAAACCCGATCACCCATTCGCTCACGAACTCAAATATGTAATTAGTTTTTAAATCGGAGCTCAAATTAAGGTCTAATTCCCCAAAATTTGAAAATTCTAACTTCTACCCAAAACTCTCAATTTCCCATGAAAATACTATATTTTGAAGTGAAATCATATAAAAAGATGTTATATATTGAAGAAAATAAGTTAAAAAATAGTTTACCTATGATTTAGGGAAGAACTATATTCAATAAAATTGCCTATAGGAGTTTAGGGTTTGAAAAGTTGTAAAATAAAGCAGAATTATGTCGAAATCCCACTTAAGAGGTCTCAAATGTCACAATTGCGATTAGGAGTTCGCAACTGCGAACCTTTTGAAATCCCGTCATCTTCGCATTTGCAAAGAAATAGTCATAGTTGCGACAAATGGAGTTCACATTTCCTAGTCTTGAGGTCGTAATTGCGACGAGGGCCTACCCAGGCTTGGTTCACAAATGCGCAATTGTGACACTTTGGTCGAATTTCCCAAGCCTTGCCACTTTGCAAATGTGAAGCCTGATCTCGCAATTGCGAGATTAGAGGCCTGCGCAAAAATACCAGATGCCGGCTGCAATTTTCCTAATCCAATTCACTCTGTAGCCTATCCAAAACTCATCCGAGTCCCTCGGCTCCAAACCAAACATGCACGCAAGTCTAAAAATATCATACAAACTTGTTTGTGCGATCAAATTATCAAAATAACACTAACAACTACGAATTTAATCTCAAATCCATGAAATTCCTCAAGAACATTGAAATTTCTATTTTCTCAACTAAAGGCCCGATTTATACCAAATCAACTCTGACTCTTACCAAACATCACATATTTGACTTAATTATTATTTTAAACATGTACCGGGTTCCGGAACCAACATACGAGCCTGATACCATAAAAACACACATCACTTCATTTTTTAAAAATATTTATATTTTCAGCAAATAATTTTGTTTACAAATTCTTTTCTCGGGCTAGGGACCTCGAATTCTATTCCGGGCATATGCCCAAGTCCTATATTTTACTACAGATCCTACATAACCGTCAAACCACGGGTTCGGGTCCGTTTACTACGAATGTTGACCAAAGTTAACTTTAATCAATTTTAAAGGCCAAAATTCATCTTTTTCTTAAATTTCACATAAAAGCTTCCCGGAAATGCGTTCGGACTGCGCGCGCAAATTGAGGTGAGACTAAAAGAGATTTTCAAGGCCTCATAATACAATTTTGACTTCTAAACAAGAGACGAACTTTAGGATCATCATATTCTCCACTTCTAAAACAAACATTTATCCTCAAACGGACATATAAAAAGTATCCGAGTCGGTGAAAAGAGGAGGATAACAGCTCCGCAAATCAGAATCAGATTCCCAGGTTGCTGGATCAATAGGCTGACCTCTCCACTGCACACGAACTAAATGAAAATTCTTTGATCTCAACTGACGAACTTGTCGGTCTAAAATAACTACCGGCTCCTCCTCATACGTCAAGTCTTTGTCCAACTGGACAGTGCTGAAGTCAAACACGTGGGATGGATAGTCGTGATACTTGAAACACTGTATGCACTGTTGATAAATTCAGTGGCAACGTAAGTATATAAGTCACCTCTCCCACTCGATCGGGAATCTCAAAATGACCGATGAATATATATATATATATATATATATATATATATATATATATATATATATATATATATATATATATATATATATATATATATATATATCTTAGCTTTTTATTCTTCCAAAATATCATCACACTCTTCATGGGCGACACCCGAAGAAACACTCACTCCCCGGCCATGAATGACACACTGTGAACCTTACAGTCGGCGTGACTCTTTTGCCTAGATTGAGTTGTACGAAGCCTATCCTGAATGATCTTAACCTTATCTAGGGTATCTTGTACTGGATTTGTACACAATAACCAAGCCTCTCCCGGCTCAAACCATCCAACCAACGACCGACACCGCCTACCATATAATGCCTCATAGGGAGCCATCTGGATACTCGATTGGTAGTTGTTGTTGTAGGTAAACTCTGCCATGGCAAGAACTGATCCCATGAACCTCCAAAGTCAATAACACATGCTCGGAGCATATACTCTAAAGTCTGAATTGTATGCTCAGACTGTCCGTCCGTTTGAGTATGAAATGTTGTGCTCAACTCGACCTGAGTACCCAACTCATGCTGAATTTCCCTCCAGAAATGCGATGTAAACTACGTACCTTGATCATAAATGATAGACACAGACATACCATGAAGACGAACAATCTCCCGAATATAAATCTCCGCCAACCACTTAGAAGAATAGGAATCTGCCATAGGAATGAAATGCACTGATTTGTCAGCCTATCCACAATAAGCCACACTGCGTCGAACTTCCTCTGAGTCCGTGAAAGTCTAACAACAAAGTCAATAGTGATATTCTCCCACTTCCACTTGGGAATCTTAATCTTCTGTAACAAACTGGAGGGTTTCTCATGCTCGTACTTTACATGCTGACAATTCAAACACCAAGCTATATACGCAATAATATCCTTCTTCATCTTCCTCTACCAATAATGATATCGCAAGTCCTGATACATCTTAGCGGTGCCTGGATGAATGGAATACCGGGAACTATGGGCCTCATCTAGAATCAACTCACGAAGTCCATCCACATTAGGCACACAAATATGACCATGCATCTTTAAACCCCCATCATCTCAAACTGTAACCGGCTTGGCGCCTACGTGTCGCACTGTGTTTAAGGATAAGCAAATGCGGATCATCTTACTGCCAATCTCGGATATGTTCAAATAATGAAGAACGAGCAACTGTGCAAGCTAACACACTGTTGGGCTCAGAAACATCCAACCGTACGAACCAATTAGCTAAAACATGAACATCCAAAGCAAGCGGTCTCTCACCGACTAGAATATATGTAAGGCTGCCCATACCGACTGACTTCCTACTCAAAGGATCGGCCACTACATTGGCCTTCCCTGAGTGATACAAGATGGTGACACCATAGTCTTTCAAAAGCTCCAACCACCTCATATGTCTCAAATTTAGCTGCTTCTGCTTGAACAAGTATTGCAAGCTCTTGTGATTCGTGAACACCTCACATGACACGCCATATATATAATGCCTCCAAATATTCAGCGCGTGAACAATGGTTGCTAGCTCCAAATCATGAACTATAGCAAAGCATATGCAATAACCTTTCATTATGCATCAACACCGCACCAAGTGAAATAAGAGATGCATCACAATTCACTATATATGGCCCTAAACCTGTAGGTAATACCAACACTGGCACCGTAGTCAAAACTTTCTTGAGCTTCAGAAAGCTCGCCTCACACTCGTCCGACCACCTAACTGGGCACCCTTCTAGGTCAGCCGGGTCGTCGGGGCTGCAATAGATGAAACCCCATCCACAAGTCGATGGTAATAGCCCGCCAAACCTAAGAAACTCCGGATCTTGGTAGCTGATGTAGGTCTAGGCCAGTTCTTGACTGCCTTAATCTTTTTAGGGTCCACCTGAATACCCTCCGTTGATACAACGTGGCCCAATAATGCAACTAAACTCAACCAAAACTCACATTTCGAAACCTTAACGTATAACTGACTGTCCCTCAGAGTCTAGAGAATGACCCGAAGATGTTGCTCATGCTTCTCATGGCTGCGAGAATAGATCAAAATATCATTAGTGAAGACAATCATGAAAGAATCCAAGTAAGGCTTGAACACTTGGTTCATCAAATTCATGAAAGCTTCTAGGCGTTTGTCAACCCAAATGACATTACTAATAACTCATAACGCCTGTACCGAGTGCAAAAAGCTATCCTAGGGACATTGAATGCCCTAACCCTCAAATGATAGTAGCCAGATGTCAAATCATTCTTCGAAAACACTTTGGCACCCTAAAGATGATCAAACAAATCATCAATTATATGGATACTTATTCTTGAATGTGACCTTGTTCAACTGCCGATAGTCCATGCATATTCTCATTCATCCATCATTCTTCTTAACAAACAACACCGGCACACCCCAAGGCGAGACACTATCACGCCCTGTTTTTCCTTCATATGGAGGCCAAGATTTCGACATTCATGAGGAAACAACTCATTTTCTTTTGGGAATTGAGTGTTTGAAGAGTCGCCACCTAACATATTAAGATGCGTTAGGGCACCTAGAGCAGTTAAATCATGTAACCAGTTTGCATTTCCAGAGATTATGGTAAGTGCTCGAAAAACCCTTAAGGGAAAGGTGTTAGGCACCCCTCGCGGTCCACAATGGTGGGTCCCGACCGAACTTAGACTATGTGAATTATTCAATTAACAAGTAAGAAGCCTCAATATATATTTGCAAATAAATGTAGTTTACACTGTCTAAATACATATATTATCAAGGAGATTTAGACATTTTAAACACATATATGAAAAGAAAAGAAGTTTAGATAGTTTAAAACATATGAATTGGGGGTAGTCCTAAGTTGATTAGCTTATATGATCAATCTGTGAAATGCCCAATAATCCTCCGTGACTAGAGAGGCTACACAGGACATTAGCATGCAGGTCATCATATCCTTTGACTATCCATTACCCTTCCCTTAATGGTTATATAAGCAAATTTGATTAACGACCTTTAAGCGTACTATTACTCGTCCCTTCCTTGTGGTCCCGAAGGAGTTTAGGACCTCTAAACTTAGGCAGTTGTAAACAATCCTAAGGTATTTAAAAGGGAAAAGTCTAGGCGACAACAAATAGCACATACGACTGTCAATTAAGGAAATAGATAAAAAGGCTCATGTTTACCTCCACATATGCATAGACAAATAAGCAGCACATCTCAAACAACTGATTTTAAATAAATTCAAAAAGCCTGGGAACATGATATCTAGATGAACATTACATAATAGAACATGCAATGTTTGTTTTAAGGGGAAGTGGCAGAATCCTAACCATTTTGCTTACTAATTATAGCCTGTTAAGCCTGGATAATTTCATATATGACCATAACCTGATTTTGTAGTTATCTAACGGCCTAAGGATTGCCTAGGCGTGTATATGCAGTCATGATCTAGGAACCACTTAAACAATTTGATGTTCTTTTATCCTATAGGCGTGGTGATCTAAGTGGTGAATATATAGAAGGTGATTTTATACTGATTCATCCCATAACATGGTACCTATATGTGGGGCTGTTTTAACCTGCTTATTTTAGCGACATGTTTCGAGGCAGATGTACTCGTAATCCTAAAACAAGATCTCTATGCACATGGAGAAGGTCATTTTATTTTAAACAATATTAATAACTTAATTGCAGGATTTCTAAGTGATAGCGACTTATGCAGAATCATAAGTGAAATGATGAACTATAACATGTGATATGCAGAAGCAGTAAATATGATTGTCATAAGTCAAGGTATCTAATGCACAAATTTTGCATGATTTAATGCGAGTAAGCATATCAATCATAAGGCATGATATCTAATGTGTCATACAAATCAAAAACATGATTTCTACAGCAACTCATCATAATGTAAAACCTAAAACATAGTTTCTACCCAATTTACCCCCACATAATCATATAGTTACCCTATCATTTGTACTAGTTATCCCAATATCTATTTAAAATGGATTATTACAACCCATGATTTAGTAAATTACATCAATGAGAAGTAAACTTATACTATAAAAAGCTCGAAGCATGCCCAAAATAAACCTGGGAGTACCAGCCTTCAGAGTAGTCTCAAATGCTCAGAAATCGCATAGCCAACAAATGTCCAGGTGTGTCAGAGTTCCCTAAGGACCTCAAGGATCCCAGATAGTGCTCTCACCAAGACCTTTCTCAAATAGAAACTAGATATGTGCAGTGGGGAAGAGCCAGCCCTGGTATGCAATAGTTCAGAGAGATCTCAAGGATTCCTAAGTAGTACACATACCAGAGGAGTATAACTTAATAATCTAAGAGTAAAGTGAGAATGCTTGGCATAGTTTGAAAGATTTAGTGAAAACAATATAAAGATAACTCTAAAAGTGAAAAGATTTTTTTAAAATAGAAATTAGTTTTGGTGGTGAAAAAAATAGTTTGAGAATAGTACCAAAACACTTTTGAAAACAACAAACAACCAGTTGGTTAAAAACATCTAGAATAAAAAAAACTTAACAAACAGATCTCACGTGAGGGTAAAGGGATTGGGGATACATTGAATTTACAATTTTAAATAGAACACATGACAGGGCTCAGGGAGGCATACAGTCAACAAAATGCATAGAAAATTTAGAAGCTTATAGAATCAACATGTTAGTCATGATGGTAGGTAATAGA
Organism: Nicotiana benthamiana; assembly: GCA_034376525.1. Classification (NCBI taxonomy): domain Eukaryota; kingdom Viridiplantae; phylum Streptophyta; class Magnoliopsida; order Solanales; family Solanaceae; genus Nicotiana; species Nicotiana benthamiana. Next base: position 20,178,727 of record CM067327.1, on the reverse strand, counting down.
GACATGTTGAAAGCAATGAGACACTAGACAGAATCAAACACACAACTAGAGTCAGTCGAATTCCTTAAAGATTAGGTAACTAACATGATTTCCTCTGGAAAGGAGAATAGATAAGGGTGAATAGACATGATGGACAAATATCAAATGGACAACTATAGTTTGTAAATGCTAATTACATATTGAACAAAGCAGGATCATACATGCTAAGTAAGGCAGTAAACAAGAACATAAATTGAATCTGTAACTAATGAGCTAGCACTGAAATGAAACACATAGAGTTTATGTTTCAAAATTTAATTGAGACATACCAGCCAAGTAAGAGAAATGCAGAATATGAAAGAAACAGGTGCAATTCCACTACCTAGAGTTGGCTTTCAGCTGGCTAGACCCGCAATAGCACATGTAGCATATGTAGCAAAGAAGGAGAGGAGTTTGAATGTATGTGCGTGTTATGAACTGATGTTCGTGTTTTAAAAAGTTAAATAAGAGAATTTATATAGTAGTTCAAGAGTAGAGCAAGTGAGATAAAAGAATCAACTTCAGTTAATCAAGAGAAGATCACATAATCAATTACACGAAAAATCAACATATTCCTTAATTAATGGTAATTAACCAACGGTAAGGGCAGAAATTTTTTTAAAAAAGTAATTCAAATCGGACTTAGGCAAAGAGTGAATAACTAGGAATCTAATTGAGGAAATAATCGCGCAAGGAATCAGTATATACTACATGCAATTTAAATAAGGCAAAAAAGACTAACTAAAGTCATAAACAAGGAGACAATCAATAATCATGCACATGAAATTCTTAACTGAGAAAGTCACTCAACAATTCTGAAAGAATATTTCAATCATGAACAAAACAGGTTGAATAGAACTTTAGGAACACAAAGAAATTAGACAAAAAATAATTCAAAAACCCTAATATATATTAATTAGGATAAAAATCTCAAAGCAAGGAATTTGACTAAGGAAAAGCATGTAAATCATAATACATAATGAACCAATATGACTAGTAACTTGCAAGGCTCAGAATCGAAGCAAAGCATCAAACAATTAGCGACTTAACATAAACCAACTAGCGTTTATGCAATTTTAGCATAAATCAGTCAAGAACACTTAAGAACAAACAACTAAGCATTCAAAAGTCAGAAAAAACTTTTGAGAAGACCACTTAGGGTAAACCCTAGTTTAGGACAAATGAGAAATCAATTGAAAACCAGAAAACTTTCAAGGAAAACATGTGAGATATATTCGATTCATCTTAGATCTAATACAGATCTGAGAAGATCAGAGATAACGATTAGGGTTTTTTTAGAAAGCATGATAGAGATGAGAACACATGCCTAGAAAATCATGGATTCATATCAAAATAGGAGAGGTTTCTTACTCATGCTCGAGCAAATGGCCTGAAACAGGAAAAGAAATCAAAGGTGCAAACCAGACAGCCTAGGTCCCTTGAGATCTTCCCAATGATCTAAGGAACTGATGAACCATAAGTGGTAGAAGGCCATTACAGGCTTGAGACGACAAAGAAACATCATAGAACAAAGTGATAAGCCGGTAACGGCGCTTGGATTAAGGTTCTGATAGAGAGCATTCGAGAGAGAGGGGAAAGGGTGACGACGGGATATGGTAGAAATGAATTAGGTTAGGAGGGCGATCGTTAGGTTAATTATGGTAAGGACAAATATGGGCCATTGATCTCAAAGATCAACGACCAGGATTAGGGCAGGCTTGGGTCGAGTCTAGATTAATTGGGGTTGGCTTTGATCGATTTAGGTTTGGTCTTAGTGGGTTAGGGGATGAAATTGGGTGGGCTGAGTGCGCAGAGCTAAATTAGTACAAAAGTCAATATCCCTGTCGGGTGGCATCCCCGGTAGGTCTGAAGGAAATACCTCTGGAAACTCACAAACAACAGGCATAAAATCCATGGAAAGAACCTCAACACTAGAATCACGAACATACGCCAAATAAGCTAAGCACCCTTTTCAATCATACGCGGAGCCTTTATATAAGAAACAACCCTACTGGCATAATGAGTGGGAGTCCATCTCCACTCCAAATGAGACAAATCCGGTAAGGCTAAGGTCACAGTCTTTGAGTGACAGTTCAATACAACATAATAAGGGGATAACCAATCCATCCCCAAAATAATGTCAAAGTCTACCATATCAAGAAGTAAAAGATCTACACAGGTCTCAGAGACCCTAATAATAACCACACACGAGCGATAGACTAAATCTATAATAATAGAATCACCCACCGGCGTAAACACATATACAGGCGCACTCAAAGAATCCCGAGGCACAATCAGATAAGGGGAAAAATAAGATGACACATAGGAATATGTAAACCCCGGATCAAATAGAATTGAAACATCTCTACTGCAAATCGAAACTGTACCTATGATAACTTCATCCGAGGTCTCAGCCTCATGTCTAACTGGCTAAATATAACACCGGGGTTGGGCCCCACCACTTTGAACTATATCCCGAGGACGGCCTCCTGCTGGATGGCCTGCACCTCTAGCTGCTTGACCTCCACATCTGACGACCTGATCTCCACCTATAACACCTCAACCCTACCTCTAGCTGGCTGATCGAGCGGTGAAACATTCGGTGCTTGAACTATGGAACGGAAACCCTGATGCTGAGAGCCGCTCGGTGCTCGAGGGAAAAATCTAGCAACATGCCTCATGTCGCCACAAGTATAATAAGCCGTCCACTGCTGGTACTGCTGACCTTGACGGCCTAAGTGACCACCCTGAAAACTCTGGATTGATGGTGCACTGATAGGAGTTGGTGGTGCACTATAGGGCATCTGATTAAAATACTGCATATGAGTACCACGACCACTTGGAGCACCGTGAGAAGCCTAAAGTGATGAATGAAATGGCCTGGGAGAATGGCCCCTACCAAAAGAATCCTTACCTCCAGATGAGGCACCATTAAACCTGCCAGAATGATGAGGCCTCTTGTAATACCTACGACCACTCCCTTGTGATAGAACCATCTCAACTCCACTGGCCACAATGGTTGTATCATGAAAAGAAATCTCGCTCCATGTCGCCTTATCCATCTGCAATTGAACCGCCTTAGCGAGTCTCTCAATGAACCTCCTCCCCATCCCTCTCTCCGTGGGAAGTATAATAAGAGCATGACGAGCCAAGGCAATAAATTGGGTATCAGACTGAGTGACAGTCATAAAATCATGTTGAAGACGCTCAAACTGCTTTGATAGCTCTCATTCTGAGTGATAGGAAGAAACTTCTCCAAAAATAGATGAGAGAACTGATCCCAAATCGAAGCCGGTGACCCAGCTTGTATGGCCAAACAATAATCACTCTACCAAGTTTTGGAGGAACCTGGCAGATAAAAAGCAGCAAAGTCAGCCCTATTGGTCTCCACTATCTCTATGTTCCGAATAACCTCGTGACAGCTGTCCAAAAGGTCCTGGGGATCCTATGAAGATGTACTGCCATAGGTAGTAGTGAAAAGCTTGGTGAACCTATCCAACCTCCATAAATCGTCAGTAGACATAGTTTCTCCATCACCATTCTGAGCCACAATACCCAACTGAACTACCCCAACTAGCTGAGCTGCTCGGGTTTGAAACTGAGGAGCCATTTGCTCCGAAGTGCGACTAGTGGGAGTTTGTGCTCCTCCCCGGTCTGAGAGATGGCTGGTGTTACGAGAAGTAATCCTGCTTGAGTGATACTCTCCATAAGGTCCACTAGACGAACCAGAGCATCCTAGAGTACCGGGGTGGCGATGAATCCTTCTGGTACCCGAGCTGGCCCTGCTGGAACGTTCTGGGCTGGGGCCTCCTCCTCAAAATCCACCTGAGGCACCACCGCTTGTGCTGCTGCTCTGGGCCGAGTTCTGTCCCTACCTCGGCCTCTATCATAGACTCTGCCTCGTCCTCTGTCCCTTGTAGGAGCTACCACTAGGGGCTCAGGCTGTTGATGAAGCACTTTTCTCGCCATCTGCAAAAGAACATAGTAGAAGTTCAATTAGCATTGAAAATTCAAATCGCACAACAAAAAAGAATAGATGTTAAGTTATTCCTAAACTCTGTAGCCTCTGGGGGATAAGCACATATGTATCTGTACCAATCCCTCAGACTCTACCTAGCTTGTTCGTGAATTGTGAGTCCTAAGTAACCTAGAGCTTTGATACCAACTTGTCATGACCCGAATTTCTCATCATCGGGAGTTATGATGGCGCCTACTCGTGAAAGATAGGCAAGCTAACTATTAAGGTTCTACACATTAACAATCAACCCCAACAATTATAGACAATAAATATAGCGAAACAAATGAAAAAGGGCGGAAGAGTTATAACAAACCCATATAATCCAATACATGTCTACCCATAAATTTGGTGTCACAACGTCACGAACATCTAAGAATTACTACAAACACTGGCCTGTAAAGAAAAGTACAACTGTTATCTTAATGAAAAGAGACAATAGAAAGCTAAAACAGGGAAGGGAAACTTTAGGCTGGACACCAACAGATATACCTTGGTCTTCGTGGACTAAATGCAGCTACCTCAGCTACTCACCGGGTCCAATACCGAAATCTGCACAAAAGAGTGTAGATTGTAGCATCAGTAAAACCGACCCCAAGTACTGAGTAAGTGTCAGGCCAAACCTCGGCATAGTAGTGACAGGGCTAGGACACGGCAATCATATAAATATGCACAGTTAAATCATATACAAACAAAATCATAATAACACGAATCAACATAATAAGGTGGGAATGGGACATGCTGCGGAGAATATTAGAGTCTAACAATAAACCATTAAAGAAGCATTAATAAAGGAGCAAAATAAATATATTGTCTATATCAACAAGAATAATGAAATGGTAACACATGCACGATATCATCCTTCGTGTTTTTACTCTCGTCTTCACCATGTGATCAATAGACATGGCACAACATCACCCTTCATGCATTACCTCGCATAATCATGGAACGACATCTCCCTTAGTGCATTATTCCTCAAAAATATCGACATGGTATCACCCTTCATGCATCAACTGTCAATCATGGCACGGAATCACCTTCGTACATTAACACTCATAATATCAGCACGACATCACCCGTCGTGCATTACACTCACTCACAATATCATGTACAAAATCACCATTCGTGCTTTACACTTTTCCTTACCCAAACAATAGAAGCAATACTTCCTGGAAATGGAATCAACAATATCAACCATAACATCCCAGTAAGGGAATCAACAATCTCAACAATAACATATCAAATTAGACCACAACTCTCATTCCCTCAAGATAAGGTCAAGCCAAACACTTACCTCAATTCCACGGACAAGATTAAGCCTCAAATACCATTTTACCTCTCGGTTCCACTTCTAATTCACTTGTATCTAGTAACAACTTATTTAATAATATTAATAAATGCTAAATAAACCAATTCTAATGCATGAAAATAGATTTTCCATTGTTTTCCCCAAAAAGTCAAAAATCAATCCCGGGTCCGCTTGATCAAAACCTGAAGTTTGAACCAAAACCCCATCACCCATTCACTCGCGAACTAAAATATGTAATTAAATTTTGAAATTGGACCTCAAATTGAGGTCAAAATCCTCAAAATTTAAAAACTTAACTTCTAAAAAAAAAAACCATAATTTCCCATGAAAACCCATATATTTTAAAGTGAAATCATATAAAAAAGATGTTATAGATTGAAGAAAATAAGTTAGAAATCATTTACCTATGATTTGGGGAAGAACTCTCTTCAAGAAAATCGCTGTGGGAGTTTAGGTTTTTGAAAAGTTGGGAAAATGAAAAAGAATCCCGTCAAAATTGCACTTAACAAGTCTCAGATGTCGCAATTGTGACCAAGGGTTCGCTGTTGTGAACCCTTTGATATCCTGTCATCTTCGCATTTGCGGCGAAGGGAGTTCGCATTTCCCAGCCCAAGGTCACAATTGCAATGAGGGCCTGCCCATGCTTTGTTCGCAATTGCGACACTTTGGTCGTATTTCCCAAGCCTGATCACTTCGCAAATGCCTAGCTTGATCTCGCAATTGTGAGATCATAGGCCTGGGCAAAAATAGTAGATGCCAATTGCAATTTTTCTAAGTCTAATTCACTCCGCAGTCTATCCAAAATGCACCCGAGCTCCCGAGGCTCCAAACCAAACATGCACGCAAGTCTAACAATATCATACAGACTTACTCGTTCGATCAAATTATCAATATAACATCAACAACTACGAATTTAACCTCAAATTCGTGAAATTCCTCAAGAACATTGAAATTTCTATTTTCTCAACTAAAGACCTGATTTATACCAAATCAACTCTCATTCTTATCAAACTTCACATATTCGACTTAATTGTTATTTAAAACCTGTACCGGACTGCGTAACCAACATACATGCGTGATAACATCAAAAACACACATTATTTCATTTCATAAAACTTTATATTTTTTCCAGCAAATAATTTTTTCTAAAAAATCTTTTCTCAGACTAAGGGCCTTGGAATTCGATTTCGGGCATACGCCTAAGTCCCATATTTTATTACGGACCTTATGGGACTGGCAAATCACGAGCCTAGATCCGCTTACCAAGAATATTGACCAAAGTTAACTTTAATCAATTTTAAAGGTCAAAAACAATCTTTTTCTCAAATTTCACATAAAAACTTTTCGGAAACGCACACGGACTGTGCATGCAAATCGAGGTATGACTAAAATAGGTTTTCAAGGCCTCGGAACACAGTTTTAACTTCTAAAACAAGGGATGACCTTTAGCGTCATCACGCGAATCCCACAGGGAACTAACGTACTAATTAGAACTGCTAGTTTCACAAGAATTCAAGTAATCAACTTCCAAAAATATTGAATAATCAGTTGAGTGTTTACTAACTAATACAAGATGATTAAAAAACTGTAATTTTATTTCTAATAAAGTAAATGTTGTGCGCAATATTAGAAAGATCTAGGGTTACGGTTTCCCCTCTTATTGGAATCTTCTATGCTACGTCTCCCATAAATTCGCTTAGATACTCTCTACTGACCATGAGAATTTTAGGTGTCGTAATTCTCTTCCAAGTAAATACAATAATTTACTAAATGTGTTCTTCTGAACTACACTAACTAGCACTACTTTACCGCTTACTAAGATCGCACCAAGATTTTGTTAATCCGAATCCCACCTTTAAACCATCCGGTTTGATCCTTCAAATACGTTATGAGTGATGTTGTTCAACAACTACCTAAATATGTACCCTTTTCTAAATAATATTCACTAAATAGGCATATCCGACTGAAGGCACTTCAATCAACCATAACAGTCGCGTAGTTGAACAAGTAAAGAAAATCCAATGGCTAATTTATATTAAATGCAACAAAAATTCATCCTTCAAGAGGTTTCATCATACGCTGAGTAAGGATTTTAGCTACTCATAGTTATTTTCACAACCACAATATAAGAATTCATTATCAACAATAGAACAAATGGAAGAAGAAAGATAAAAACTTTTCGAATCTTACGTCTTGCTTCTTGCCTTCAAATTCTTCTAAAAACCAAGATATCCTCTTTTTGGACGAGTCGGGCTTCATATAGGTCAAGGGAGTCGCCTCCGAAATTAGCCCTGGAATATTTTGTTCGGAAGGACGTGCATTGTCGTGCACCTGGGAAGATGACCGCGCACTTTGGTCGAAAGAATCTCATTTTTCTTTTAAAGTGCCCTAACCTCCTTTGATCCTCGAACGAATTCCCAATTTATTCCACAAGCTTTTACTTGGCCTTCAACGCTTCATATTCAAACACTTCCTAATTTCACCAACACGAAATTGCTCCTCTAAAAAGGTACTCAATATGAGCATTTTACTACCATTTAACGCTCAAACATCATTAAAATGCAATAATTTGGAGTGCAAATATTTGCCAAAATACAAAGTTATAGCCTACTATCAAATAGCATCCAAAAACATGTTATTTAGCATTTTTTAAAATGGAAAATGATATTGTAGCCGCTATTAAACTAATAGTCAAAAAATAAATAATTTTTTGTATATATATATATACAAAAATTTTATAAATTTTATACATTTTTCAGCTATTGAACGTAAATAGGGAAATTTACATAATGCACTATCTTTTAGTAGTAACTAGTCATCTATAGATACTACTTGCTATATTACAGATTATAGATACCTTTTATGTTGTTATAAGATGTATTTGATGTATTTAAACTATTGTATTCATGAATACAGTAGCAAAAATATTTGTGAATCAGGGAAGTCCAGCTAATCAGTTGTTATATTTGAGTGTATTCGACTGTATTCATAGAGTGAAGCATGGGATTACAACTGGATAAATTATTCGACTGTATTTCACGGCGTGAAATATGAGATTACACTATTTTTAAAACGGAAAGTGAATCAATTAACAAAATAGACTCCTAATATAACTCAACTAACTCAATTATAACACATAAAAATTGTATTTTCAGCTATAGAAAGTATTCTCAACCGAAAAATACCCCCAAAATATAGCAATCTTCAGAGAAATTATATAATAAATCTGAACACATAAATTATATTGATTAAAAAAAATATGAATACATTCATGGTATATAGCGAGACAGTGTATACAATAAAATACATAGAATACAGCAGAATATATTAAAATCCAATTAAAAAAGACATTGAATACAATGAAATACATGGATTACAACGAGATATATTGAATTATAATTAAAAAAAAGACATTGAATACAATAAAATACATGAAAATATATTAATAGAAAATTAAGTTGTTAAGCCCCAAACTCCATCGTCTTTGTTCAAAAACAAAGACTAATTTCCGGCGAATCCGCCGTAGCAACGTTTGAAAGTCCTATTTTTTTTTTTTCGCCAAAGCGACGGTAAGTCCCTTATTCATTGCCTTAACAACATCCTTATAAGAAAGAGTATTTGGGTAAGCAATATTCTCTCGAAATTAGGAACGTTAATCTGTCCAAGAAAATTCATGACCACCAAATGAAACACTAAATTGTAGAAAACAGAATATGCATAAATACGTTCTGGTGGCAAATCTTTGAATTTATTTTTTTCCTTTGTTTACTTGGATTCAAAGACAAACAGCAAGGACTGTTGTGCCAATACAAGAGAGTAACCAAAGAGAAAGGAACTCAATGGGAAGATCCCTGAAATTCCATGGTTACCTACCTCAAAGCACCCAATTGTTGCAACCAAATCTAGAATTTTCGAAATTGATTCATTGCTTAACGATGCTAAAGACTCATAATTAAGTTTTGATGGATTGCGAATGAATTTTTGCCTTGGGAAGACTCGATCAAGAAACCTGAGATACCCAGAAATTTCATGATCGAAATCAGCATCTCTGAATTGGCTTTGCACAAATCCGGTGGAAAGTGGAGGAGATTAGAAATTTTAATGGGATGGGGTAAGAAATGAGATATATCAAACTAGAGAGAGAAAGAAAATAGTGTAGCTGATTAACGTGTTTAGTGGCTTAGAGTTAGGAGGTAACCAAAATTAAATATTTTGTTATAAACCTTAAAAGAATTCTATATAATATAATTTTTTTAAATAGTATTTATTTAAAAGAAATAAAGTGTTAACATTTTCTATAGACAATAAAAATTTCATGTAAATAGCTTCTAATATGGACTAAATGATAATACCCATTTTGAATTGCCATACTTGTTTATCAACGGGCAGCAGCGTTATATTGCCATACTTGTTAGGAAAACAGAACATGCTGAATTTTGGCTTTGAAAATTGCCATACTTGTTTAAGGAAAATAAAAAAGAAAAATTGCAATTTCATTAATAGATTTTGTTCTATTCAGTTATGCATTGACAAAGAATAAATTAGAGATGAACAAATGATGTAAAATACCAAAAAATAATTAGTTTGCTTTGTCGAATCCCATCTGTTTGCTTTGATTACATTTTCTTTAATAGTTCAAAAGATAAAATCTAAATTTCCAATCATGAATTAATAAAAATTCAAAATTCTCTGATGAATAGTTGAAATGAAGAAAATTAAGTAATGAATATAACAGGCTATTTATGCAAAGACCAATTGAAATCTAGCACAAAGACCCACTTCATAAATAGAATAGAAACATTTAAAAACTAGCCATTCAACCACAAAAAACACAAGCATTATCGGCATTTGACGCATGCCATAGTGCCGAAGGTGCAGCAGAACCAAACACAATGGGTTTTGAGAAGAGATCTCTACATTCTTAAATGTTTCACTAAGTTTCAAACATCATAACAATGTTCTAGAGTTTCACACTTTAATACAGTGTGCTATAGGTTTACATGTAAAATTTCAAAATTTTGTCATACTATACTGAAAATTTTCGTATTTAAGAGTATTTTTATTTAAAATTTATTTTTGTGAGGAGTGGAAAAATTTTGGTTAGTTTTGGGACTTATGCCAAATAGGGTGAAAAGTGGGGAGAAATTAAAAAATATCCAAATTTACAAGTGGTTATTCGAAAATAGTCACAATTTTAAAAGTAATAAAAATTTAGCCATTTTTTATGTAAAGATAAATTTGAACGAAAACACTTATCAAAATTCGAAAAATACTTTAGCATAATATTCTGGAGTTCTAGCATAAGTAGACCGGAACTCTAGTATATTATAATGGAGTTCCAGCATAAGTATACTGAAACTCCATCATAGTATACTGGAGTTCCAGTATAATATACCAATACAACATAATATGATAGAAGTTCATACACATGTGCTTCAATCTCCAGTATATTATGCTGGAACTTTCCACGTGTTGGAATTCCAATATAATATGCTAGAAGTTCATACACAAGTGCACCAATTTCTTGTATATTATGCTGGATTGGTCCCTGTTATAGCAAAATAGTGGCTATTTTTCAACCGCTGCAAATGTTGACTATTTTTGAAGGAATTTTTATCTCCTATAGCAAATGTTAACACCTTATTTATTTTAAATAAATATTATTTAAAAATATTGTATTCTATGGATATCTTTTAAGGTTTATAGCAAAATATTTAATTTTGGCGATCTCCTAGCCCTAAGCCACTAAATACGCCAATCCAATCAGTTACAATATTTTCTTTCTCTCTCTTTCCCATCCCATTTAAATTTCATTCTCTCCATCTTAGTTCGGTTGCGATTCTCTTCCTCTTTCTCTTGAACTACATCGCCAGCACTCATCGATCTCAACCGGATTCTTCGATGTATCTTCACCGTTCAGTAATTCCTATAGGATGAGATGGCTGAGAAAGGGATTAAACGAAATGTTGTAATATATACTACTCTGATACGCGAGTTTTGCAGTGAGGATAAAATAGTGGAAGATGAAAGGCTCTTCCGGCATCAGCCATCTTTGCCATAGCCATCCATCAGAGTATTATAAGTGTAAAGATTAGGCTTAACTCCAACCTCCCGCATTTTCATGGACATGCTTTCAGCATGATGAATCATGGAATTCTTCCGATTATTATTAGTTTTGGTATCTTGATCGATATGCTCTGCAAAGTGGGTAAAGTGATAGCAGCGAGGAATTTCTTTGCATCTATGGTGAAGTTTGGGGTACTTCCCAATTTATTTATCTAAAGAAATATGCAGATGCTCATTATGAGTTTGTAATATTTCAAATACAAGACTCATCCCTCCTTATCTAAAATATTTCATTATTTATTATTATCATTATTATTATTATTATTATTATTATTATTTTACTGTTCAAACTCATGCTCTATGATTTTTTTCCATTATAATTCAATGCATGTATTTTATGTATTTTATTGTATTCAATATCTTTATTTTTCATTGTATTTCAATGTATCCCGCTGTATTATATGTATTTCATTGTATTCACTGTCTCGCTATATGCAATCAATGTATTCATAAGTTTTTTTAATTAATATAATTTATGTATTCAGATGTATTATAATTTTTCTAAAGATTTCTATGTTTTTGAGGTATTTTTCGGCTAAGAATATTTTTTATAATTGAAAATACAAATTTTATGCGTTATAATTGATTTTGTTGAGTTATATTAGGAGTCTTTATGTTAATTGATTCATTTTCCCCTTTAAAAACAGTGCAATCCCCTATTTCACACCGTGAATATAATCGAATGCAATAATCTGTCCAGCTATAATCACATGTTTTATTCCATGAATACAGTAGAATACACTCGAATACAATAACTGATTAGTTGGACTTTCCTAATTTACGCATATTTTTGCTACTGTATTCGTATATACAATAACTTAAATATATAAAATGCATTTTATAACCAAATAAAAAATATTTATAATTCATAATATAGTAAATGATATGTATAAATAACTAATTATTATTAAAAAATAATATTTTATAAAAATTACCACTAAAAAATAATACTTTATGAAAATTTAACATTTTTAAATAACAAGTCCTGGCTAGCGCTCGCTATTTTTAGCGAAAAGTGACTATTAGCCCATTAAAAAAATTCGGATCTCATTCAAAAGTCGACTCTCTGACCCAGAAGTAGACAGAGTCATCTTCTTCGTTAGCACATCTTCTTCTCGATACAACGCACGAGAGAGCGAAGAGAATAAAGCCTTCTAAAGCAATCGAAATGGTAAGAATCAAATCCAATTCCCTCTCCTTAATTTCATTCCATAATCAATTTTATATGAGTTTTTGATTTTCATTTTTTCGCAAATATTACAGGTTTGCGTAGCGTGTTTAATACCGCTGTTCCTCGTCCCGATCGTTAATTTATTACCTGTTATCTTCCATATTCTCATGGTAAGATCCTTAAATACTAAATTAACCCGTTAATTTTGATGCTTACAACGCTAATTTTTCGTTTATTTTTTTGTGTGGATTTTTTAGTCAAAGATTTATAGAATGTTTGGGAAGGAGTATCAGAGACCGGAAAGAGCACCTCCTGCTTGTCCTTTTAATCCATCAGCTGCTAAACCGAACAATTCTGTAAGTCGTTCAATTATAATGGCGTGACCTTTTGTTTTACGTGTTGACTTGCTTGAAAAACTTGTAAGCCACCAAAACCAATAATTCTTCAAGTCATTTGATTATAAAGGCGTGATCTTTTGTTTAGACGCGTTGACTTGGCTGAAAAATTTATTCTTGTTGGGAAATATAGGAGCTGGATCTTGTGTCGTGGCCTAGGTCCATTGACTGCTTTGGCGTAAACATAAGTCTTTTGGGACTCATGGTCTTGTCCCTAATTTGTCACGACCCAAACTAGGGGGCAGTGGCTTATTTCCTAGAGTGTTTGATTGAAATTCAGTGGTGCACATGTGTGTATACGGAATAGACATACATATCTCAATAAGCGGAATGGAAAACTATTGGGATTGATGCTAGTTGATTGATATAATATGTATGTGTGTGTTTTGGGTAGTTGGATATATCTGTTGTTTGGGTAATTCAGTGAACAGGTTGTTTGGAATTTGGATATAGGAAATGCAAAAACCCTTTAGCTCTCTTCAGGAAAGAGTTGTTTTTGTTGAAATTAGTAACCTCCTTGTGCCTGTAATACCCTTTTATTAAGGGAAACATCAGAATTTGGTACAAAGGAAAATGTTGTCCATGGAAAATATTTTCTTGAAACATGTTTCTTAAGTAGTACTTAGTATTTTAACTTATTTTTCAGTGTTCTGTTGGTGCGTAAAGTTGCCCTGCCCTCAGTTAGCCTTACGGTCCATCATGGAAAATTCCTATGGAAACAGGAAATCTGCCATCCAAAGTAGTAAGTGCAAGGTAAGTTTGGTCATTTACCATCCCCTCGGTTCTATCCATTTCACCTACTTTCTGGCGAACTAGAAAATAGATCAGAAGCTTGGAAAATTCTATATCTGGAAAATGTCTTCCCCACTCTTCCAAGGGAAGTTACTTTCCAGAAATTAGAGGAGAATTCCTTCTTAAGCAAAATTTTTTTCAGAGAAAAATTGGAATATGTTTTGCTTATACCAAACCGACCTGACTGTCTGAATACCCGAACAGTATTCGTGATAATAATTGGTACGAAAATGGATATGGATCTAACTCAACCCATTAGCTAGCCCATGAGGTGAGGATTTTCTAAGACCGTATAAAGAGACAAGTCACCCTTAACCCGCCTGTGTGGGAACTCAACAATAACATTTAGAAAATGTTTTTTGAAGATGAATGGCCCCATCCAAGAGGGGTTGCTCTGATGGTATGCAATCCCCACTTCCAACCGAGAGGTTGTGAGTTCGAGTCTCCCCAAGATCAAGGTGGGAAGTTTTTGGAGGGAAGGATGCCGGGGGTCTACTTGGAAACAGCCTCTCTACCCAATGGTAGGGTTAAGGTCTGCGTACACAATACCCTCTCCAGACCCCACTAAGTGGGATTATGCTGGGTTGTTGTTGTTGTTGTTGTTGAATGGCCCCAACCTGATAAATCTTTGAGGATATTCAACAAATGATGCTAGGACTCTGGGTATTTAGGTGAACATGGTCTATACTTGTTTCTAGATGTTCATGATGACGAGTACCATGAAACCAAAGAACAAAGTTGAATGAAAGGTTTCACAATGAGCAAAGCACCCAAAGAACTTAACATCAACCTTGGACTTTGTTTTCAGTTGGGATTCTCGAGTATAGTTTTCGCTTAATTTCTCTAATTTTAATGATAGACAAATAGGAAGAAATGTGCTTGGTACTTGGGAAGGAAATTTGGGTCGTCGTTCTTATCCTATCAATTTTATCTAGTTAGCTGAAAACTGAATAGTTCCTATAGAAAAATTTCCTGTCCGTGTGAGGTTCATAATGGAAGGGAACACTTTCTCCATTGATCTACCATTTGAGTTCAAGCTTTTTGTAGAGTACTTGGAAATTTGTATGATGAGGTTCAAGCGTTTGGTTATTCCGTTAATATGAAATTTAGTTTTAGATATGACTCTCAAAGCAACTGAAATATTTCTGCGAGGAGAGAGTATAAAATTATTTTGTTAATAGAACACTTGCAAAAGTCTTGTAGTTTGTTTTACGTCGCCCTAAGACTGTTGGGACACATAATGCTTGCAGAAATGTTTACGGGTAAATAACCAAATTAAAATGGAGAAATAAGGAAACCGAGATATAAGAAAAAACCTAGTCCCGAGAGGGTCAAAATAATATTACTATATTAAGATTATACTCTGTACTCAAGTATCACAAAGTCCTCTAGACTCGAAAGAAATTCCCACTTTTGAAGTGTTTATACTAAAAACCACTTAAAACTCTCTTTGTTTTTCCTCACAATTACTATTTTTTTCTAAAAATGGGATAATACAAACGAGAGAGAAGTTCCCTTATTTATAGGAGTAGAATATCCATGATGATGTCATTGATGACATCGATGGGAAATACAAATGCAATTGTGAAATCATTTAATGGTCGGTTGGCCAAATTCAAACTTACTGAAGATTTTATTGTTTGCTTTGACATTCTTGTAAAAAAGAAGAGTTTCATCCTTTATCAAAGGCCAATGGGGTCGGAACTCACAAACCCCCCTTCCAAACCCATGCACCTAACTGAGGTGTATTTGATTTCTCAGATAGAGAAAGAGCTCATGCAGACAAGTCTATTTGTATTACTCGGAGTCAGTGTTTGGAAAAGCGCGTGCTTTGTCGCTTAAAGCGCGCAGCGACGCGAAGCGGCAGAGCATCGCTTTTCTGTGCCTAAGGCGACGCGAACAGTTGAAGCGCACACTTCAGAGGAAAAATCGACGAGGCGAGCGAAGCGACAAATCGATCGCTTTTGTTCAAAAACCGCAGCTGGGACTTAAAAAAAAGAAAAAGATTGGGTCTATTTTTAAATTTTAAAAAACAAACCCCTAACCTCGCTTCTGTAGTTGCTTGACAAAACAAGAACCCCTTCTCTCTTCTTCATCGAGAAATCTAGGGTTTCCAGGTAAGTTTCTTCGTTTCCTTTCTTCTTCTCATTTTTTCTTTCTTCTTCTTGTTCCCGTCCAGATTCTGCTCTTTTTTTCTTTCTTTTTCCTTTTTTCTTCCCTCTTCTTCTTCTCTTCTCTTTTCACCTTTTCTCCTCCCGTGTCTGCAGCTAGGGCAGGCGTTGGTTTTCTTTTTTCCCTCCCTTTTATTCTTCTTAATTTTAATATGTATTTTAATTTATAAAATTACTTATTATATATATGTTTTATATCTTTCAGTTTATATGTTTTTTTAATGTGTATTTCAGTTTATAAAATTAATTATTTTATATATGTTATATTTTCAGTTTATTTGATTAATTTTATATGTATTTCAGTTTAGAAAATTAATTAATATAAATAAAATAAAATATAACATATATATATATATGTTATATATTAGATTATTTGATTTTTTATAATGTGTATTTCAATTTATAAATCAATTATTATATATATGTTATATTTTCAGTTTGATTAATTTTATATGTATTTCAGAAAATTAATTGTTATATATATGTGTGTGTGTGTTAGTTTATTTGATTTTCGATTTATAAATTAATTATTATATATATTATATGTATTTTCATAATTGCGCTTCACTTCAATGAAGCTTTGCGCTTCATTTTTTAAGCGAGGCGAGCCCCAACCGTTTTTTGCACTTCGCGCTCTCAAAAACACTGCTCGAAGTTGTCTCTCAGGATCACCTTGGCTAACATATTCTCAGGATATTTGCTCGTGTGAATCTTTTTGAAATTCGTCTTTGACTTGCTCATTAATCCAATGATATCTCTGGTTGATGTGTTTTATTCTTGTACGATACATAGAGTTTTTACTAAGTGTATTGCACTTTGATTATCACAATAGATAGTATACTCTTTCTGATTGCGTGGGAGATTTATGGGTCAAGCCTCCAGACTCAAGCGCACTCTTTCTTTTGACAAGGTCAAACAACAACAACAACAACTACCCAGTATACTCCCACCAGGTGGGGTCTGGGGAGGGTAATATGTAGACGAGCCTTACCCCTACCCGAAAGGGCAGAGAGGCTGTTTCCAATCGACCCTCGGCGCATAGGATAAAAGGAAAAACAGCAGTAAAACAAAAACAAAGACAAAACAAAACAAAAACAAAAACAATAGAGCATTACTAACTCCCGCAGAAATTGCGTAAATAATTATCTAAACATAAGAAATATAAATACAATCGCATGCAATAATATCATACAGTAACTACCATAACTAACAACCATAGGGGGGACATAAGCTAAAACACAAATCATCTATGGGTAACCCTGCTGACCCACACCCAACCCCGGATGAGGTGTACGAAGATCTCTAGGAGCCCCTAACCTACAACCCTGATTCTAGACCTCCAGACTCTCCTATCACGGGTCATGTCTTCGGAAACCTGCATCCTAGTCATGATCTTTAGCAAGTTTGGATTTGGCCAGCCGGCCATTAAATGAATTTACAATGTAAACTTTGAGCTTTGTATTTTCTTGTTGATGTCATTGATGACATTAGCATGAGCTTTCTACCCTATATGTAGGAGGGGCATTTCTCTCTCAGTTGTATCATCCAATTCACAAGCTGAGATGTGACTTTTTTTGGGAAGGAAATTCAGAAAAGATGAATATGCACTTGTGTTAATTGGAAAAATGTGATAAAAGGCAAGAAAGGAGGTGCTTTAAGGGGTGAAGAATCTAAAAGACTAAAACTATAGAGCCTATTATGTAAGTGGTTGTGGAGATTGAATGATAGCAAAAAGGAACTTTGAAAAGATGCGATCATCGCAAAGTACGGGAAAGAAAATTACTGGATTCCTAAACCTGTTTTGGTATATAACGGAGTTGCTGTATGGAAGCAGATATGCAGTCTTTGGGGTGACTTCCAGCAGCTAATGAGATTAAAAATGTGTGATGGAAAACATTTAGATTCTGGACTAATTATTTGCTTGAAGTTGGAGTATTGAAAGAGGAATTCCCTGAATTATACATCATTTCCTCCAATAAAAGTTGTCTGGTGGCGGAATGCTTCACTAATACCAGATCGCAGCTTCGGTTTAGGAGATACTTTAATGATTGGTAGGCTAGACAGCATTTGTTTGCTGTTGAAAAATTTGCAGAATGTTGTATAGCAGCTGGAGGGACACACAGATTTGGCTGGCATTAAAATCTAAAAATTTCTCTGTTAGCAACTGTTATAAATATCATTTGAAGCACGATGGAGCATGGGAGGAAGATTGACCATGGAAATTGATCTAGAAGTCGAAAGAAGGGTGCTGTCTTTACTCAAGATAGACAAAAAAGATGGGGCTTTGCACTCTGCAACAGGTGTGCTCTCTGCAGCAATTCTTTGGAGAGTAGCAGCGATATATTCTTGCATTGCAGCTATACTTGGCAAATTTGGCTTTATTTGCAAACCTGTTTGGAGTGATTGGCAATGCCACAGGATTTGAAGAAGTTACTACTGTGTTTGGAAGAGTAGAAGGTGGATAGCAGGTGCAAAGAGATTTCGAAGACTATCCTGCTGTAGTTTTTTGGACTGTGTGGCTTGAGAGAAACAAGAGTTATTTCGAAGGATACCAATAATCAGGATGATTTCACAATCCAAGTGAAGGGTGTATTTTTATGGGGACAGCCAATTAAATTTGCCATTTGCAGTACATGTAGTCTGGGCTTCAAAACTTGATCAATCTATAGCCCTGCCAGAATTACTCAGAAGGAAAACTGGGAAAGGAAACAAATTTTTTTTGCATTTGTTTATCAAAGAAATAAAAAAGTGAACTCCATAAATCTATTAACTTCTAAAAGATGGCGGCTTTACTTGTCTTTGTGCCATTTGAACTAAATTTTATGTCCTTTCGCCCATCTTATTTATCGTGTTAATCATGACACAGTATAACCGAACACTGTGTGTTTAACAGGTCACAGGAGAACCAAGTTCTGGCACCTCTCATCCTATACCTAAGGCAGTTGGAGCGGACGATTCCAAGCAGGATTAACTTTGGAAGAATTGGATACTTCCATTCTATTCAGAAAAGGCAAATATCTTTTGTGTCTTCATTGAGATTATGCAGGTTTACCTAGCCATTGGCAAAATGATGTGTGCGCTACCAAGATCATCTTGGTTAATTTAGTTTGTGGAGATTTGGTTAATGTAAACTGAACTTTCTTACATTTTTCTCGTTAGCTTGTAAATCTATGTTTAGAAGCACACATGACATCTGATTGTGTCTGCAACTTGATAATCTCTCTTCAGCCATGTTATGTATTTGGAAGTGTCAATGCCTCGTGTCCCCTATATTGTTCGACTCTTTGCAGTCTGTGACTACACCACTGTATGAGATAGTAAGAGGAGTAAATTGAAGCGACTTTAGCTTCCCTACTCTGTAATTGGCGAAATCTTTCTTCCTCCTCCAGAAAAAAGGAGTAAATTCCTTACACCAATATGTCGTGCTCCTTTACAGTGGCGTAGCCACATACGTTGAAGGATGGTCAACCGAACATCATTTATCGAGAAGTTATAATGTGTATATAGAAATTTATATCGTGTATATATGTCAAAAATTATTTTTATATGTGCGTATTAAAATTTTGAACACTCTTCGCTAATTCCTTGCGTCGTCATTGCCCGACGGAGTGCAAGCTGGGTCTGAAACTACTTTATTAAAAGAGAATATTATGTGTAAATCGAGAAGGGCATGCTACAATAAATATAAACTGTCAGCTTTCAAGCATTAGCTAAATGGTAGCTAATATTTATTTTCGTTTGTATTTGATATCTTTTTCTTGCTTAACTGGCAAATGAAGATCTACCATAACGATTTTGTGGGATCCTTTACAACTGGAATGCTTGTATCTGCAGATTTCGGGGCCATTTTGTTGAATATGATGTATATTTCTTTTTGAGGTATTATTACTTTTAGATCACATCAAAAATTATTTATATTTGGTAGCCGAAAAAGTATATAAAATTTGTATATAACATAAAGAATGTGCATATATACAAAAAATATACATTTGTTCGGCTATTATTTTGAGAACGCTATACAATATTATTTTCCTTTCTTTTTTTCCTGGACATGTCTTGTAAAATTGTGGACGTGGTTTTTATTCAATTGATTCAACGACATTCAACTTAGAAAAATGTTTGCTTTTGTCAAAAGGTGAAAGGTATAGGCTCGAGTCGTCTTTGTTATATGATATTCAATTTTGTTTCCCAACTCTATGACAAATTTTTAGAAGGATAGGTTTTACTTTAGGCCATATGACTTGTGAGGTTGAAAAAAGAGGCACTTACACCTGCCCACAAAGCCAAAAAATATAGGTTGATTAATGTTACCGCATTTAAATTAGAAATTGTTATTATTTGTAAAAATATTTTACCTAATTTACACCGTTTCACATAAAATAGTACTGAATTGTAAAAGCATAAGAACTATATAGAATCACCTTTACAAAGTTTCAAATAAAATAATGAAATTTTTATATTCCTATACCATATAAAACATATATTACTCTCAATATTTAAGGTTCGATATAACTATATTTGTTATACCTAATTACCAATTCTACATCATATGGTGTTTTAAGTGCACATTAATAGTACCTTATATCACTGCTAAATTTATGGTACCGTATATTCCTCCAAATCCCCATCTCCTCACGTTTCTCTCTCCCAACCCTACACCCTCACCCACGTATCATCACACACCCAAAACCCAGAAAAACCAAAAAATAATTGAAACCCTCTACTAAATTCAGAAAAACAGTTGAAACCCTCTACCATTAACGTCCAAAATCAAGGTTTTTTCTTCTACAATCAGTCAAAATTGAAGTCAAATCTTCAAAGTTTCATACACAACAATAACTTTTTATGATTTTGATTTCGGGTTCCTTCAGTAATATAAGAGAAAAGGAAAGAGAGCATCAATTCCACCATTAACAACAACTTTGAAGCTTTGAATTCAAATTTGAATTTTTAAAAATTATTATTTGTTGGATTGAGTCTTGTTGTAAATAATTGGAAATATGGTTAGGAGTTTATATCTCAATTTTGAGGGGTTTTGGTGAAGATTAGACTTGTTTTTGGCTGAATTTCAGATTGAAATTCGAAGAGAAAAAGAACACATTACATACATTATATTGCAGAAACTGTAGATAAATTGTAGAAAAATTATAGACAAATTATAGAGTGTTGTTTATTTATTTTTGAGCTTTTTTTTTTGTGTTGAAAGTTTTGATGGGAGCTTGTTATTCTACTTCTTCTGTTTTGGAGCTAACTTGTGCAGACGAGAAGATATTTTTTAAGTTATATATATTGCTATACCTTTAAATTCAAGAAAGTATGGTTGTATTGTATTTAAAGAGGCGTAAATTTGTAAATAGGTTGAATATGAGGAATGAGTCAAATAAGACTCACAATGGCTTGTTTTCTACTTTTAATCTACAACAAAACTGCATATCATTTGAAAAATTAATATGAAAATATAGAATTTCAATATTTCTACAAATTATCTACAAACTGGTTATATTGAATTTTAATATACCAATTCCCACTCAATATAATTGGGGTTTTCACCATAATTGTATTTTTTTCAGAAGATTTGTAGAAGTTTTAGTCGTTTTTGATTTGTGAAAATAGAAAACAAAGCATCTACAATCAGAATACAAATAATTTATAAAATATCTACAAACTGAGTACATTGAATTTTAATATCCCAATTTCCATTCAATTGTAGTATAATTAAAATTTTTGACATAATTATGTTTTTTCAGAAGATTAGTAGATTTTAATCATTTTTTTAATTTGTGAAAACAGAAAATAAAACATCTACAACAATAATACAAATAATTTATAATTTTTCTACAAAATATCTACAAACTAGGTACATATTTGGACTCAACATGCTTCACCTGAAATGTATGTTTCATATTTTTGATACATATTTTTGTCCAAAACAGTACTAAATCATTCACTTAAATATGATTTTTGTACAATATTATTCTACTTTCATACAATAAGTAAATGAATAAAAGAAAACTAAATAAAACTAATATACAATATTTCTTCAATTTATCTACAATTTCTGCAATATACGCCTTTTTTCTTCACTAAAACCCATCAAAATTGAGATGTAAACTCCAAATCATATTTTTAATAATTTTTAACAATACCCAATTCAAACAAATAATAATTTTTGAAAACCCAAATTTGAATTCAAAGCTTTCAAGCTTTTTAATTATTGTCAATGGTGGAATTGCTTCTCTCTTATCCTTTGCTTTGTATTACTGAAATCTGAACATAATTGTATTTGATGTGGAAGAACTGTAGAAGATTTAGTCGTTTTTGGTTTGTGAATTTGTAGAAGAATAATCAATTCATTTTGAATTGTAGAAGAATAATTGCGTTTGATGTAGAGATGCTAAATTTAAAATGAAACTGACAAAGAGGATTAATGTGCGTGATTTGCGTTAGGAAGATCTGGAAGAATATTTAATCCCCCTATTTTAGTGCCTACATGGTCTATATTTTATAGAAATACTATTAGCATGAAGGATAATATGCAAACTATGAATATATTTAATAATATAGTTTTATATATGGCTTATATACGAAAATTTCCATAAAATAATTTGGTGGATAAGTTTTTTCAATCAAGTACGTTGGCATAGGGATGCCTTGGCGCAATCGGTAAAATTGCTGCCATGTGATTAGGAGATTACGAGTTTGAGCCGCGAAAACAGCCTCTAGCATAAATGCAGGGTAAGACTGCGTATGATATACTCTTGTAGTCCGGTCCTTCCCGGAATCTCACACATAGCGGGAGCTAGGGTTGTTCATGGTTTGATTTCGATCAGTTTTTCCCTAAAAAAGTACCAAACCAAGTAAGTCGATTTTTTTAAATATTAGAACAAAATCAAACCAATTAAGTCGGTTTTTCTAGATTCGGTTTATGTCGGTTTTTCGATTTTTTCGATTATTTATCGGTTTTTTTTAAATATAAGACATACACAACCAAACACATATTCTGGCGAACATATTTTCAATGTAACAATATCAAATCAATTCCCCTTTTAGAAATCTATTATTTACCAAAATATATTGATGATAATTGTATCAAATAGTGATGAATAATTTTAAGGACTCAATTAAAAATATATATTTTAACAAGAAATGGATTCTTACATTAAACAAACTAAAACTACCAAACAAATTAGAATATAAAGGTAAAGAACTATATTAAAAGTGAAACTATTAACATTCACTATAAATTTTTTGAAACTTTGTATAAAATAAATATATATATATATAGATAGGTGTAATAATAAATTTAAAATAGCTACTCCTATAGTCGTTTTGGTTCGTTTTTTCTAATTAAAAGCAAAAGCAAACCAAATTTGATCGGTTGTTAAAATTTAAAACTAAAACCAAACCAAACCAAAAAAATATCAATTTTTTTGGTCGACTTGATTTGATCTTCAATTTGATTTGATTTTTTAAATTTTTATGAACATCCCTAACAGAAGCTTAGTTCATCAAACTGCATCGCAAGACACCACTGCACCACATGTAAGTAGTGGTGGCTGGTGCTTTCTAAGTTTGCAAAATAATTATATTATTGTAATATGGTGGCTTTAAATGGTGGCAGCCATGTGTATTCACAAAGTTGTTCAAAAATTGGATTTCAACTAAATAATAATTGCACATCATGGGTTGGTGAGCTATTAGTCAACTGTTTCAGCGTACAAGATCTTGGTTGAAATTTAGGTGAATGTTTGTTGAAAGGTCTTAAAAGAAAGTTCTGTGTAATTGCTACTAAAACCAAAGTTTACCACCTTATAAATTAATATACTATTTTAATATGTTAAATATTTTGCTAAAAACCAAGTATTGTTTTCCAAGTAATTTGTTTTATTCTTATTTAGATGAAAGTGGACGACTAATCACCGAGAGAGTTGTACATGGTAAAATAGATAAGATCCTTCCGTCCTCGATCAAAAGTCTTGACTTTACGCATCAGGAATTTAGATTAGTCGAAGTTTCAATATAAATACCAGACATCTAGTAGAAAACTAAAAAAAGAAGTAAACCAATATGATGTATAAGCTTTGGTTTGGTATTTTTTTTTGTAGAATACCAACTACCGCAGGTAACTGAATTTTTTTCTTAAATATGACCTACTTATGTTTTTTCCTCTCTATTTATTTCCAACTCGTAATTCATGATGATGCTCAAAATTGGTCCAAAACAAATTTCTCAAATTAAAATGTTTATGAAAAAGGTTTTCTAAAAATCAAACGTGGTTGGATAATTGCTGTTTCTATCAAGTTTAGTAAGAATAACTTTCTATTAGACCGAAGTTAAATGATTATAGAGGTCCAGAATTAAAATATAAGATTAGTAAGCAGTTGAATTAAAGATATATAGAAAGCAGTTTCTTTGCCTCGCACAAGCAATGATGGAGTTAAAGAATTTTGACCACGGAGATTTAAAATATTAAAAGATAAACACATGAAAAAGCTTAGTGGATTTAACATTTATTATTTATGCATAAAAATAATTTTAACTTAATATATACAATGTAATTCTGCATGAAGGGGGTTCAAATGAACCCTTCCACCAACCTAACTCCACTCCTGCATATAAGGTAGGGGTAAGTGATCACGCTTAATTATGCTGTTAAGGATAAAGCAATTGCTGTAAATATATTTCGGTTAATAAGTCCAAAATCCAATTCCACAGAGAATTAACCTATCAATCACAATTATTATACTCACAGAAATTCACGTATTCATTCTTCAGAAATATTTGAGTAACAAATTGGATGTTTATTAACTAAATATTACGTAATAAAAATGCAGTAATTAAGAACTAGCTCTAAACGGTTTATAAGCAAGAATGAGAATGATCTAAGGTTCTGATTTCCCCTATTGTCAGAATTATTTCCGCTATATTTGCTATAAATTTGCCTAAGTCTTCTATATTGATCATGAGCACTCTGACTGTCGTAACTCTCTCCCCAGTAATTACAATAATATACTAGACGTATTTCCCAAATTACGATAGCTAAATTTACCTACAACTCACTTAGATCGCACCCAATATTTTGTTATCCCTAATCCCGCCTTTAAACCTTTTGTATTGATCACTCACATACGTTAGGAGTGATAATGTTCAATAACTACTTTAATATGCACTCTCTCCTGAGTAATGCGCACTAAATAGGAACAGCTAATTGAGGGCCCTTCAATCAACAACAATAAGCATATAGTTAAACAAATAGAGATAATACTAAGACAAGTCTATATTAACATAACGAGAAAATCATCCTTCAACAGGTTCTATCAAAATCCTAGATTATAAGTTTAGCTACTCATACTCATAGTACGAATATCCAACGTAATTTGCATAATTAAATTATAGAGTAAGGATAAAGAGATGTAGAAATATATGAATCCAACTCCCGAGTAGTGTTCCACAAGCTATTCTTGCCTCCGGTTGCAAAAGTCCCCCAAAGTAGCATCTTTTGATCTATTTATATGTTTGGGACAAGCTATAAACGTGTAGGTTAACTTCTAGTCAAACTGAAAAACACTTAAAACCTTCAACTCAGATTGGGCCTAGCCTTAGATCTGGTGTCGCCCGGATAGTGCCTGGATATCGCCAGTCTAGGCCTGGCTTTAAGCTGGCCTTGCCTAGATTAAGTCAGCCTAGGCCTGGCTTTAAGCTGGCCTCACCTGGATAAAGCTTGATTAGGCCTGACTTTAAGCTGGTCTCACCTGGATAAAGCCTGGTCGAGCTAGCTTTTGCGCGGCTTCTTCTTTTTATCGTTCTCGAGCGCACTTTCAACGTTTAAGCATTCCGTTAGCTCTACTTTCATTTTCGATGCACCTACACATAAAATAGCCTCTATTACGCTCAAACAAAGTATATTTTAACATTAAAGCGTGTAAAACGCAAAGCATATAATGTGCAAAAACCATGAATTATAGCTACACGGCATTAAGGTATACGCTATATTTTACCCGTGTTATACTCTATTTGTGAGATTACACAGAGTATGTTATTATTGTAAAACTTAATCGATCAATGTAAAATTCTCTATATATTCATATCTTAATACGATAGCTACATTTCTCCATAAATTTCTGACACCTATATTAATTTATCACCTTATAGAACGTTGTTGTTATTATTATTATTATTATTATTATTATTATTATTAAGAAAACTAGTTTTAGTCCATTCCCTTATACTGTGGTCCTCTAAAGATGGTGATTTTAAAAGAAAGTCGCAACAAGTTGCGGTCTATATTAAAGACGAGTTTCAGAATTTTAAATTAATATTTACTAAAAGAATATGTTTTCATTGACGAAAATATATATATGCACATGTCCTTAAAATATATGCATACTAGGAAAGATTTCATATATTATTATGATAGATATCATATTATGTTGGATGTCTACTCATTTTCTATGATCTTCATCTTAAATGCTTAATAACATATTCAATGATATATTTTGTATGTTCAATGACATATTTCATGACATATTTTCTTCACTTTTTATGCCTATATAAAGGCCTTGTAATAGATAGGAAAATATATACACAATTGAAGAAGAAAATCTCTTCCTTCTCTCTATCTACATCTCTTGTTCATGTTTCACTAAGCTGCTTATATTTCTTGTTCATGTTTTACTAGTTTGCTTTTATTTTATAATACGTTATCAGCACGAGTCTCTAACCATCACGGTAAGTTATCTTCTTTTAAAGTTCTCGACTCTGATTTAAAATTATCGGGTACAACATGTTTCTCTTTTTTGTAAGAATAATGATATGTTTCGTTGGATACTTAGTTTTTCTCAATTATGTTTAAAAACAAAAATAGAAAAAGAAATATACTCATACTTCACCATGATCTCTTTATTTATGAATAAAGATGTAATGATTTTAATAAACTGCTTCTTAATTGATTTGCGTTATTAAAAGATAAATAGAAGTAATCAACAATAGACGTAGATAACAAGAATACTTTCTTGACAGTAGTACGTATCCAAAATATGAATATAAATAGTGTTTGCATCAGTAAAATATTACATCCTACTTTGACTAAATCCAAGAGGTTTTTATTGATTATGTAGAAATAAAACATGTTAGTAATAATGAGGTTACTTGAAATTATTTTTGTTTTCAAGTCTATTTTCTTATTGAATTCAAGTATATCTAGTTACATGCTTAAGTACTTGGGTACACCTAACATAATGCGTGATTATACATTATTGTGTAGTATAACATGATATACTACACTAGCTACATTTAACTATTTATTTTGACAAGCTAAATACAGAATATTAGTACACATGGAGATACTATATAGGTATAGATTTTACGATATTAAAATTTTTATATTCTTTAGGTGCACATATAATTCTTTTCTACGGTCAATCTAGAAAAGTAACAATACTAGTTATGTAGCATATCAAATCACTTAGCCAAATTATTACCAAAATTGCTTGATAAAGACCTTAGTGCAATAAGGGTATTCATATTTGTCAGTATTGTCCTACCTGTATTCAGTACACTTTATGTCATGATAATTAACTTGAATAATTTAATGATGCGCACTAACTAGACATACAAATGATTATTTTTTTATAGATGCTACAAATAATTGATAAAGCTTTACAATGATTTGAGATTTTATTATTTAAAAAAGCAAATTTGATTTGCTAAGTTGCAAATTACTTGTGTACAACTTTCTTAGCATGTGATTGAAATTAAGGCTTGAAAATGAATCTCAATATCATTTAACATATTATACCATTGACTGAGGGTAAGACATCAGGATTAAATTTTGATGCACCATAATAATAAGAGTTAGGTATGAGTCTCAATTCATTATGGCCTAATATGCATTTATATTGGTAAGACACTGGGTTTGAGTCTCATTGTACCATATTGATGATACAGTGATGACTAAAGAAAAATAATATATTTTTCATTAAAGGCATGAAAATTGTCCCACTTGATTTGCTCCATTCTTGAAGTGAATGTGACAACGACGTATAATAAGTTTGAATGAAGATAAGTGGTTGAACAATGAACGTGAACGTTCCAAAGATGAAAACAATAATAATCATCACTGTGATTATAAAAGGAGAATAATAAAGATTCTCAAATTAGTCCTTCAAAATGTGAAGGCAATATTTACCATCAAATTGGTATGAAAATAATAAAGCACGTCACTGATTATGATACATTTCTTGAAGAAAATGTGACTTGTGATAAGCATTGAAAATGCAGACTCATTTCTATATGTGAATGTGGTAATATATGATAACCGTAATGAATAAATACATGGAAGGCATGCTTGGATAAATACCACACAACTCGCCCTTGAGAGGTTTGAGTGAAATAAAGAGAATAAATATTATTGTGAGGTTACATGAATATATCATTGGTCTTGTACATGTGATATGCCAAAATATTTTGGCATGCCTTATAAAAGTTATTAAGGATAAATTAAAGCAATAAATGATTTTTCTTATGATGATTTTGACCATGACAATTTATTATGATATAAGTTTCTCCTTGAATGAGACATTTACCATATGAATGATATGATAAAAGATCTTGTAGTACAAAAGTTGTTAAAAGATCTAAAAGAACTAGTTTGTTACTATCCTGATGAATAAAATTATTCATGATATTGATATTGAAAAGTCTCAAAAGAAACTTTTTGAGTTTCAAATGTATAAGTCAAAGTGGTTGACATGTTGAGACTATAAATGAAAGGAATATTGAATATCTTCATATTTCTATAATCATACCTGGTAAATATGAAATGTTACTATATTTTCTTTCTATTTGTACTACACAAATATAAACATGATGCTTGAAACATATGCCACAAGTAAACTAGAGGTTTACTAAAATAAATATTAGTTGGCATAACCGGTTGACCATCCCGGTTCAATTATGATGCGAAAAATTAACTGAGAATTCCATTAGCGTATATTGAAGAATAGAAGATTCTTCAAGAATTCTCTTGTGCTGCTAATTCTCATGATATACCAGTTAAGGTTGGGATTGAATCCCTTGATTTCTAAAACGAATAAAAGGTGATAAATATATGGGCCCAATCACCTGCCATGTGGACCGTTTACTATTATATAATTTTAATAGATGCATCTATTCTATGGCCACATGTGCATTTGTATCAACTTGCAGTTTGGTTTTTGCAAGATTGCTTGCTCAAATTATTAGAGCACAGTTCCAGAATATAAATTATGATGATTTATCTTAATAACACTGGTTTAAATACAAGTTGGTTTAGCCAAAATAAAAAATAGAAAAAAAATTATATGCCTCCAATTATAGCTAGATCATTGGTTATGAGAACAAAACTCTGAAAACGAAATTTTATATGAGATGTATTATTTAATATACAGCAGCACTTGCTCGCATCTAGCCAAGTTATGAAAATTTCTCCAATCACAATCGGTTCAGGGTCAGGAACCAAATAATTTCTATATAGAAATATGTATGTGCTATATGATTTAATTATGCCACCACAATGCACAAAGATGGCTTCCCACGGAAGGTTGTGAAATGTGTTGGTGATCCCAACATTAGGGGGAGGAAATGACAAATGAGAAAGTAATATGTGAAATGAATTATTATGAATACGTATAGATCCTCGTACAAAAAATATGATATTGAAGTTCAAGTGATAATTCATTTACAAATTATTGCCAGACACATTTGCTGACCCAAAGCTAAATGTCATATTGCTAATGCTCCAAAAATGCGAAGTTGGACGGATAGTCCAAACACATGAAAGTATAAAGCCATTGGAGGTATAAATGTATTCTTGTGTGAAAAAGGTCAAGTCGATAAACATAAAGACGACTTGTTTTATAGGAAGATTGAAAATATCCCGGTATTGATTATATAGAGACATATTCTCTTGTGGTGGATGTAGACATTTCAGGTTTTATCTGGCAATACATAAAAAACTTGATATGCGTATAATGGAAATCATTGAAGGATTTAAATTGTTCTGAAGCATATTATGATTTTCAAGAAATTTATTAAACAAGGCTTCAATAATCCTTATGCGGAGTGACACAATATGGGCATATATGGTATAATTGCCCGAGAAAATACTTGTTGAAAGAAGGGTACAAGAATAATTCAATTTGTCCTTGTGCCTTTATAAAATGACATGAATTTGAATTTGTTATAATCGCCGTATATGTTGATGATCAATTATCATTAGAACTCCCGGGGAGCATCATAAAGCAGTAGAGTGTTTTATGAAAGAATTTGAAATGAAAGATCTTAGAAAGATAAAATTTAATCTTGGTCTACAAATATGACAGATGAAATATTTGCCCATCAATCAACATACACTGAAAATATTTTAAAGCGATTCTATATGGATAAAGTACATCCATTGAGTACCCTGATGGTTATGTGATTACTTGATATAAATAAAGATTCATTCCAATCTCATGAAAAATAATGAAGAACTTCTTGATCCTGAAGTACCATATCTTAGTGCAATTGATGCACTAATGTATCTTGCTAACACTACAAGGCGTTACATAACTTTTTCAGTTAATGTCTTAGCAAGATATAGATCTGCCCCTACAAGGAGGCATTGGAATGAGATCAAACACATATTGCGGTATCTAAAAGGGGCTACTGATATGAGATTATTTTATGGCAATTATTACAATCCCGATCTTGTTGGTTATGCTGATGCGGGGTATTTATCTAACACATACAAGGCTTGATCTCAAACATGCTATGTGTTACATATGGGGGCATTGTCATATCTTGGCAATCCACTAAGCAAACAATCATGAATACTTCATCCAATCATGCAGAGGTAGTTGCTATTCATGAAGCAAGTTGAGAGTGTGTGTATAATACATCTTATTCGAGACAAATATGGTTTGAAATGTGACAAACTACCCACAATTTTGTATGAAAATAATTCAGCATGCATAGCTCAATTGAAGGGAGGATTTATAAAAGGAGATATGACAAAGCACATTCCAAAGTTATTTTTCACACATGATCTACAAAAGAATGGTGATATCAATGTGCAACGGATTCGTTCAAGTAATAATATAGCTGATTTGTTCACAAAATCTCTACCAACGTCAATCTTCAAGAAGCTAGTGTACAAGATCAGGATGCGAAGGCCCAAGGATGTGAATTGATGCTCTTATCAGGGGGAGTTAATGCGCGTTGCACTCTTTTTCCCTTACAAGGTTTTGTCCCACTGGGTTTTCCTTGCAAGGTTTTAACGAGGCAACAAAAAGGCATATTTCTATACATGCGTACTCTTTTTCCTTCACTAGAATTTTTTTCCCATAGGATTTTTTCCTAGTAAGGTTTTAACGAGGCACATTATCTATGGACATCCAAAGGGGGAGTATTATGATAAATATCATATTATGTTGGATGTCTACTCATCTTCCATGATCTTCATCTCAAATGCTTAATCACATATTCAATGACATATTTTGTATGTTCAATGATATATTCCATGACATATTTTCTTCACTTTTTATGCCTATATAAAGGCCTTGTAATAGATAGGAAAATGTTTACACAATTGAAGAAGAAAATCTCTTCCTTCTCTCTATCTACATCTCTTATTCATGTTTCACTAAGTTGCTTATATTTCTTGTTCATATTTTACTAATTTACTTTTATTTTATAACATATATGTAATTTTAAAATTAGTTGAACATAAATTCACAATCTCCATCTAATAATTATTACTCTTGGGACCCCAATTTTTTAGTCCATCTCAATTATTCCCAACTTCAAAAATATCAAGCAAATTGCTTAGATAATTATGATAGCTCTATCCAAAGTGGATTAACATTTTGAAAGTAAAATATTTTTTTCTCGTGCTGATCTCCCCACCCCCAACTATTTTAGTGGGTGTGTTAGAAGATTTTTTTTTTAAAATTAACCTAAATAATCGTCTACTTTGCCAGTTAAACTAAAACTAACGAATGTATAATATATACATAATTTATATATAATATATGTACATTCTATACTTAATATATAATTTACTAATATTAGTTAGAAAAAAAGTAAACCGTAAAATCATCCGAATATTGATATAAGGATTCATATTTTAAAATGCTTTTTTGTGAGTAGGTAGACATAGGATCCGCTGTTTTATGTTTTTTATAGCATTTCTACCAAAAAAAAAAAAGTTTCTATAGCATCAATTTTGTCCTTTATAGTACTTTATTAAAATAAAAAATTTGAAATATAAACACGTTTGATTTTAAAAACTAAAAGTGGGGAGTCGGCTGGCCAATACTGTAATGTTCCCAAAATAAAATATCTTATTTAGAAGAATAATTAACTGGACTAGCCGTCCATATTAACCTATCTTTTAAAGGGTAGAATTGAAATACGTCTGGAGTTTGCTTTGGGGCGAAGCACTCATAAAATGTCCCTGGACTTATGCGTGTACGTCTTGGTCGTCGGGACTTATACTTCGGACACGCCCAACGCTTCGTGTACTGGGCTCGCTTTATAAAACTTTATGCAATTGTGTGTAACTAACCTTATCAATCCTCAAATTTTTTTAATAAATTGTTGACTATTCAAAATTACTTTTTTCTTAATTATAAATTATTAAGTTGAGAATATTTTATGTCATAATTAAAATAAAAATTACTGTATGTTATCTACTAAGACTGCTATGATAGTAGATTTTAAATAAATCTTTTATTTAAAAGTATTTATTTATTGATTTTTGTTATATCTATATTAATATTAGTCCATAATTTCTTTACAATTATTTTCCTAAATAGTATTTTTTTATATTTACGAAATACGATACTTATTAATTTAATAGCACATTATTAGATAGTAACTATTTCCAAACAATTAGTTATCATGATATAGTATGGTGAATTATGAATCACTTTATTAACTTGTTGAAACTTAAAATAAATGATAATAGAGAATCATATTTAACTTGTGAATTATATTTTTATATAAAATCTCTTTCAAATAGAAAGCACATTAAATAAAAGGAGTATTTAAAAAAAATTATAATATAGAAATTATTTCAAGATTCATTACTCCATAAGAGATACATTTAAGATTTCACATCGAATATATTGCTTTTTATATTTGAGTTGTAACGATGTTGCAGCTAATTTGCATATTATGATATATGTCATACTTTTTGTATTACTCATAGTTGAATTATAAATATTTTAAAAAGATTATTTGTTATAATTTTGTGATTTTAATGTAAACTTTTTTTTTATACTATCTTAAAATTCTTGAAATTAGTAAAATTTAAAATCTGTGCGACTTACATCCCATATCTCAGGACTTACGCCTTGCCTCGTCAGAAATATCACGCCTCACCTCACAACCCCCGCCTTTTAAAACATTGAATTATTAACTACTATAAACTCAAGATAAACTCATTTTATTTTTGTAATTCATTTGAAACAATTATAATTGCATTATACCCTTTTTAGCCGGTTAACCATTTGCAATGAGATTTTTTGTACTTTTAGTTACCCAAATTAGAAAAATCACTATCACTTTCTCTTCTTTAAAATTCTATACAAAATATACAAGCGCGTTTTAACAACATATTTAGTATATCCCTATAGCGTGAGGTTTGAGAAAAAGTAATGTGTACACAAAGTATGCATATTTCGAGAAGATAGAGAAACCATTTTTAATAAACTCTCGACTCAAAAAAAGTAATTTTTATTAGATGTAAGAATCTGAACCTCTTTCAACTAATGAATGCAATATATGACTAGTTGATGAATGTATCAAGATTTTGTCTCGATAATTTAGTTGCAACTATATAAATAAATTTTACATCTACAAACTAATAAATAATAATCACCTCTAAATATGCTCAGTTCTAATTTTTTTTTTCCAGAATATTATTTTCCATATAAACAAACATTTTTTCCCTAATTAAGTATAAGAAAATACAGAAATTAAAGTAGACAATATCCTTAGTAAAGATTTATGTCAACATGAAATGTTTCAATATTTAATTTTCCATGTTGGAACTATGTTAGGCAATTAAGGAATTTCATTAAATACATAACATCATAGTATTGCGTCATATTTGATTATTTTTCCCATTTGTTAGTAACATTAAAGTAGTAGTGAAAAATGTGAAAGCAACACTAGTCTTAATCTTTCATTTTCTTTAGCACGTATGAGTAGACAATTTGTCCGTGACTAAAAAGTAGTAACATATTTTTATAACAACCCCAAAGATTTGTATTTTTTTTTGGTAATTAAACTTTGTAATAATCACCAAAGTGTTAATCTTACAAATCCATAGCCAAGTTCATACCTCAACTGGCTATCAAATTTAAAACAAAACTATCCTAGTATTAAAGCAAAAACTGATTAAGTAGTATCCCTAGCCTAGGAGGAGCTCTAACATTACAATTATAAGCAATATTCCTAAGTAGCTTGTCTCTGGTACAATATGTATTATCGAATATTCTCGCATTCATTTCCAGCCAAACAACATAAAACATCTCCGTAATTATCATTTTGAATATGTGAGCTCCAGGGGATTTGCCTTTAGATTTCTCAATGAGCCACTGAACAAACTGAAGCCAGTTATGTCCAGTGGGTTGCTTAATTCCAATCCAGTGCAACATGTAAGTTCTCAGTTCAGTTGCATAAGAGCAATGCAGGAATAAGTGTTCCCTAGTTTCCACAGCTTGCTGGCACATGACACAAGTGTCTGTTACATCCAGATTCCATTTGATCAACCTTGTTTTGGTGGGCAGTCTATCTTGCAGGAGCAGCCATAGATTGAAGATTGCTTTGGGTCGAGCAGCATTCTGTATAGTTAAGTTCTTCCACCTGACTCTTGGTGCCTCTCCTATCTGCTGTAGGTAGAGCTGTCTAATAGTGCACACTGCTTTATCCAGCATTTGGTGTTGATGCAGTAATTCAATGCCTTAAAAGATTTTCCTTACCATCCAGCTAGCCTGCTTAGGGACAATGATGTTCTCCAATTGCCTCTGTTTGATATATAATGTATGAATCCATTTCACCCATAGAGCATCCTTCTTGTGTGCCAAATCCCAGCTGAGTTTAGAAATAGCAGCCTTATTCCATAGTAGTAAATTAGTCAGGTTCAAACCACCAGCAGACTTTGGCATACAGATTTTCTCCCAAACCACATATGCTTTCCTTGACACACTAACTGATCCAGATCAGATGTATGATCTGCACATTGCTTCAAGTAGTTTTATAATCTTGGAAGGAATTAAGAATAGTTGTGCCCAGTAAGCCTGAATCCCAAATATAACTGATTGAACCAGCTGAGTTCTGCCCGCATATGATAAGTGCCTGGCAGTCCAGGAAGTAATCCTGGCAGATACTTTGTCCACCAGTGGCTGCCATTGTAAAACAGTCAACTTCTTGGCAGTCAAAGGAACTCCCAAATATTTAAAAGGAAGTTCACCACGTACATAACCCAGGAGATCAATAATATGCTGTTGATCCTGAGGTTTCACCCCTCCAAAATAGACAGCACTCTTATGCAAGTTTGCTGTCATACCAGAAACAGCAGTGAACTGAGAGAAATAAGTAAACATAGTACTTACAGAAAGAGGATCTCCTTTGACAAACAGCAGCAAGTCATCAGCAAAACTTAAATGAGTTATTCCCAGTTTTTTACAACCAGGATGAAACACAAATTCTCTATGTTTCCTCAATTCAACCAAAGATCTACTGAGATACTCCATCACAATAGCAAACAAAAAGGGGGATATTGGATCCCCTTGTCTCAGACCTTTAGCTGCTTGAAAGGGCTCAGTTGTCTCACCATTAACCACTACTGTATAGCTAACAGTTTGAACACATTCCATGATCCATCTTGTAAATCTGGGAGGGAAATCCAATGCTTCCATAACCTGCTGTAAGTAGCACCATTCTACTGAATCATAGGCTTTCTGCAAATGAATTTTGATCATACACCTGGGAGAGATATGAGACCTGGTATAATGCTTTATTAATTCATGTGCTAGGATGACATTATCTGCTATTCTCCTGCCTGGAATAAAGCCTGCCTCTGCATTACAGATAATACTACTAATAACTTTCTGGAGTATGTTGGCCAACAACTTGGAGATAATTTTATACAAGACTGAACAACAAGCTATTGGTCGAAATTCTTTGACTGTTTTGGGATTAGAAACCTTATGGATTAGAGTGAGTGTAGCACAGTTTACAGGTTTGTGCATTTTGTTGGTTACAAAAAAGTTCTTGACTGCTTGAATCACCTGATGCCCTATGATAGGCCAAGTATGCTTAAAGAACATAGCATTATAACCATCTATCCCTGGAGCTATATCATTACCGATTGCCTTCAAACTGTTTAGGATCTCTGTGTCAGTGATGTCCTCTGATAGCTCTTTCCTTTGCTGATGTGAGAGTCTAGGACCATTGTTCATATACCCTTTGTTCACTGTTGGTAAGGAAGTGGTTGATGTACCCATGAGTGATTTATAGAAACCTGTAATCTCCTTGTGTAGATCAGCTGGATCAGTTATCTTCAGTCCTCCTTCTGTGGTCAGCTCAGTAATCCTTTTAAAATGGTTTCTCTCCTTCATTACTGCTGAGAAATATTTATTGTTTAAATCTCCTAGCTGGATCCATCTGGCTCTAGATTTTTGTTGCAGTGCTGATTCTTCAAGGAGAGACCATTTTTCCAATTGCTGCAGCAGGTCTTTTTCTCTCAGCTGTAGGTTATATGTATATGATATGGCCATCTGATGTTGGACAGCTTTCAGTTCTTTTCTACTATTCTCAATCTTCTGTGTAATACCCTTAAATTCTCTAGTATTTAGAGATTTTAAGGCAGGCTTGAGGGCTTTGAGATTATTCCACACTCCTTGCAAGGTACAATGAGCAGTGCTTTTTCCATTTAGCTTTAATCAAAGGTTGGAAATCCTTACTATGAGTCCATATATTGTAGAATCTAAATGGTATCTTCCTGCTGTGAGTATCTTCAGTAAGGGATAAAAGCATAGGGTTATGATCAGAGATAAAAGGAGCTCCATATGCAGTGTGCACATGATTCCATTTCATCATCCATTCATAATTGCCAAACACTCTATCTAATCTACTATACAATCTGTCATCACCACTTTGCTTATTTGTCCACGTAAAGAAATCCCCTTTCCATGGCAGTTCAGCCAGGCCAGCTTGCTGTATGCAATTGTTAAATTGCACAGTCTCTCCTTGTTTGACTGGATGGCATGATTGTCTATCATTACTTGACAATATGGCATTGAAGTCTCCTGCAATTATCCAAAGATTTGTACTGATTTTTGTTTTTTGATAAAAGTCTCTATCTTTTATTTTCGATTTTTCATCTGGTGCTCTGTATTTGTATTAAAATTCGATTATTTTTAAATTTATGTTACATAAAATCTCATTTGGAGATAATTACTCCCTACTAAATATTTTTTTATACTCAAAATTCGAAACCGAAATTTCTGATTTAGGAATGAGCATTCCGTCGCTGTACTATCTCCTTTGATGGTAGAAGTCTTTATCGTAAGTCCAAAGGATTTATTGCTCGTTGACTATGTTTCTATAATCATTTATTGTTTATGTACTACGTGTGTTGTACTTAGCTACTTTTTTAGTGATTTTTTAAACTTAAATATTTCGCTTAAATTAAAAATAAACGATAAATATATAATATTATATTATTTATGTAAAATATGTGTTTAATTATACATAATTAATATATTCTTTATGTATACCGACAAATAAACAGTAAATCTGACCAGTTATATAAAAATCCTTATTAATTTACTATAACGCTCATTTAAGGTTCTTGGTCTCCTTATATGGCTTGGGCAATCCTCACCTCTAAGCTAACTTTTGGGGTTGAGTTAGGCTCAAGGTCAAAGAATATGAATTGCAGGCTATTACACCAAAACAAAGTTCAGTCAGTACATATCCGAATAGTAACGGATGAGGACTCCCTTGTTAACAAATAAAAGATAAGTTTAACAAGTGTTCATCAAGGATTGTTTTTGTTAAAAATCAAATTTGAAACCTTGTCACTAGAAATCACTTTCAACTTGATATCATTCAATGTTTGAGTAATTTAGGGCCAAATTTAAATCTTTATTGTAAAAATGACACTGTATAGTTACACTCAAAATAATAGTTGAAAATTGTAATATCAAATCGGTCGTTTGAGCATTTGCACTTTGCTCGCCAATTCTCGGGCATGACTAGCCCCGTAAGATTTATTATGACTTATGTAAATCGTCGATTTGGTTTTCAGGTTAATCGGAATAGATATGGAAGAATGATTCTCAGTTTGAATCTCAAAATTTGAAAGGTTTGACCCAGTTTTGACTTTTTGATATTCGATATCGGATTTGGATTTTTATAATTTGGTTAGCTCCATTGGGTGATTTTGGACTTAGGAGCGTTTCGCAATGTATTTTGGAGGTCCTTAGTAGACTTAGATTTGAATTGGCGAAATTAGAATTTTGGCATTTTTGGCTGGCAGAGGATATCTTGATATCATGGTTGGATTGAAATTATGAAAATTGGAGTAGGTCCATTGTGTCATTTATGATAGTTGGGAGAGATCCAGGGGTCCGAACGCTACTCCAGCTATGTGGAAGGAATTTTCTGAGGCCTTTCTTCGTCACTACTTGCCAGTTGAGATACAACGAGCTAGAGTTGATAAGTTCTTGAACCTTAGATAAGATAATATGAGTGTGCAAGAGAACAATACGCAGTTTGATTCTTTAGCAAGGTATGCTCCCCATATGGCGGCCGAGATGAGTGAACGAAGGGATAATGAGAGGGGTAGCCTAGTTGTGCTTCACGTTTGCTATGTAGGTCCCCGTTCGCGAAGGTATGGGAGTTCAAGGCGATGCGTTCGCGACCTGACCTCGCGTTCGCGTAGAGTCTACAGTTATTTGGAGTCCAGGCAATTAGGCCTACGTGTTCGCGATGGATGTTCTACGTTCGCCTAGGGTCGAGCTGGATGGTCTTCGTGTTTGCAAGTGGGCCCTTGCATTCGTAAAGAAGGGAATTTGGTCTAAGGAAGCTTGTGCTTCGCGAATGCGAGGGATCTATCGCGTTCGCGAAGAAGAAAACACCTATGCAGAATGTTTAAGTTCAAAAATGAAGGTTTTGGTACATAACTTCAAAATTCATTAAAGAGCTCGAGAGAAGGTGATATTGGAAATTATTGTTAGAGGATTGATTGGGGTAAGTGTTCTTCACTCAAATTTGGTTAAATCCCATGATTATGTCTTGATTCTTATCATTTAATTTGGGAAT
Organism: Nicotiana benthamiana; assembly: GCA_034376525.1. Lineage (NCBI taxonomy): Eukaryota > Viridiplantae > Streptophyta > Magnoliopsida > Solanales > Solanaceae > Nicotiana > Nicotiana benthamiana. The sequence continues at coordinate 20,139,372 of CM067327.1, read as the reverse complement.
TTGGTGTGAAAATTTGAGGAAAATGGAAGAAAGTTTTGAGAGTTGATTTTGGAGATTTGGATGGCCATTTGATGTCGGATTTTGGTGAATCTGATATGGGTAGACTCGTGAGCGAATGCGTTTTACAGTTTTGTAATTTTTACCGGATTTCGAGGTGTGGGCGGGGGGGGGGGGGGGGGTTGAGCTAATTTGGAAATTTTGAGTTAATTTGATTATTTTTGCTTGGCCTTTGTTCCTTTAGCATATATTTATTATGATATACTGATTTTGGTTAGATTTGAAGCATTTTGAGGTCGATTCGATAGGCAAGGGCATCGCGGGTTAGAGTTTTTTCCTCTTTGAGGTAAGTAATGATAGTAAATCTTACCCTGAGGATAAAGCCCCAGATTTTACATCGTTTCACTACTTTGAGGTGATGCACACGCTAGATGACGAGCGTGGGGACGTGCACCGTTGGGGATTATGACTTGGTCCGTCACGTATGACTATTAAGTCACATATTTGACTGAAAACTATTTGATACTATTGTGTTTTGGAAAGTATTATTATATTTTGGGCTGGATACCATATTTGGGCATCGTGCCAACTATTTGGACCCTTAGGTTTTTTGTTTTACTGAAATTCCTTACTGTTTTGATTTAATAACTATACTTAGTCATGCTTTGTTTTACTGATTTCATAACTCAGTCTTATTTACCCTAATTTGATGCACAAATAATATTTTGATTGAGCATCCTGTTTTACTATAGCTCGAGTAGATTGAGAGGTTTCTGACTAAATGATGCCGGGGGTTTGTGTTGTAAGGATATCATGGAATTGGATTGCGCGCCGCAACATATTGTATTGATTTGTGATATATGAGAGACCGAGGGCTTGATTTATTATGCCACGAGGTGGCTTGTTATGTGAGGCCGATGGCCTGTTTGAGTATACCACGAGATGCTTGTTATAGCGCTTGGGCTGTAGGAGCCCCTCCGGAGTTTGAACACCCTTAATGAGCGCGGGTACCCAGTGTGAGAGATATAATGTTTCCCAAGGAGCTGTTTTTAATTTATATTGTTGCACGGGGTGCTGATTACGAGCGATTGTGAGGTATCCGGATGGACTGTTTCTATTGATATTTTACCCAAAGGGCGATTTATGATTCATTTTTCCCGAGGGACTGTATACAAATGAGTTTTTGCCCGTGGAGCCGACTATGTATTCATCATTTCTACTCAATGTTTCATCACTTGTTTGAAAACTGTTGAATGATGTTTTCAATGGATTTTTACACATCTTCAAATGATTTCTACCCGAAAACTGAACTTTAACGAAATGATTTGATTATATACTGGTTTTGAAAACACATTGTACTTACTGTGGTGTTATGATATGGATTTTTCTTATTGCTCAATCTTTATTTACTCTTATTTCTAGACTCTTCGTTGTATTCAGACCATAGTAGATGCTCGTGAGTTGTGATATCTCGATGTCGGGCTTATGTATTTATTTCGCACTAGTTATTTAGACTTATAGTATGAGATTTCTTGTTAATTAATGGCTTAAAATGACTTTTATAGAATAATAATTTGATTTGGGAATTGTGTCGACTTGTCTAGTTTCATGATAGGCGCCATCACGACCAGGTCGGTTTTATGGTCGTGACACACATATATATATAGTGCTACTGAATATAAATAATTTGTAACTCATGCTAAGAGTATTATTACCCCATTTTTATTATTGGAAAGATCTGGTCCTGAACCAGACAAGAAGATGCAAAAACAATAGTACTTCATATCTTTTCCTTAGTTTAATAAGCACCATCTTGTTAAAAATTTACTGACACTTCACTTATCCCATATTAAGTACTTTAATTTTAGCAGTTAAAAGCTACATTAAAAATATATTTTAATGGATAAAAGAAATATATCTTATGTTTATTAGTTTGGGCGACCTTGAGTAATATTTACTGAATGATAGCTATATAATTGAAATGATTAATTATGCCCCGCTTATTATTCTCTCCGAGACGGTTTTAAAATTTGAACATTATGAGTTCAAGTTTGATGGAAAGCCTCGAAGCAATAATTCATATGACTTATAGGTTATGAATTTAAACTATAAAGATAGCTATTAACGTATGCATTAAGATAGATTGTTTACATCACATCCTAAAGGTGCAGTTCTTTCCCAAATCTTATATAAATATAAAATATTTTATACACGGAACTATTTCTTTAATTAAGTTAGAAGTTCAGATTTCTACTAAAAACTCATTTGATTATGGGGTGGACGATCTACTATTTATACTCAACGTCTCATAAAATAGTACATGTCGTAAATATTGAGTCCAAACAACCAAACCTCGCAATTATGTTTGCCTATTCTCTATATTGGTTGGCCCCGTTAATTCTATACTTTGTATTTGTATTAAAAAATTATTTTATATGTATATAACCTAATAAATAAAATAAAATATAATTTAAACTCATAAACTTTAAATCTTGACTTCACCTTTATACCATGTATTATGCTTTTTAACTCCGCACTCCCCTTCCACGTTTTTTTAAATAAAAGCTATAAAACATAAAAAAAAATGCCTCATCTAGAAAAATATTAGACGATTTGTCTACTTTATTTGCAAATGGATAGGAACCTACATATTCCAAGTCCGTCCACTTTCACATATTAAATTACAAGTATGATCATTATTATATTACAATCCAATGAAAATGGTACAAAACCCCACTTGCATGGGAGCTTCAAAACACCAAGTTTCAACCTATCATTGTCAAACAACAATTATTTTTTAATAGCCATCATAAGAACTAGATCTAATGCGCACTTTATTTTATATGTTGAATTGTCATTTTATTTACTTTCTCACAACGTGGAGCATTAGAAAAACAACAAAGGAAGGAATAAAGAGGGTGTGCACTACTTAAAATAGGATTTGGGCTAACCTCCGCTTTAATAAATAAATATCAGGAAAATGATAATATATAATTACTCTAAAAAATTATAATCGAAAAATAATATTATTTTCTTATATCTTTTTGTATATATGTATAATTTTTGTATGTTATATACAAAAATATATAAATTATTTATGTATTTTAACGATTATCAAATATAAATAATTTCGATCACGGGCTAAAAATAATATTTGCACTTTAATATCCCTAACCTTTTTATTCTCCAACTTTATCATAAGATTAAGATCCCATTCATACTTTTCTCCAATATAAAAAATTCAATTATTGACACTTACATAATCTTTTTATCCACTATGACGTCACCTTGCATTTTTTCCTTCTCATACTTCTTTGGGTGCTCTGTTACCAATAGATATGTCCAATCTCAAACCTTTTTTATCAACTTCTTTTAGTAGACGGTGGAGAAGGAGAAAATATGAGAGTGAAAACGAAATGATATCACACTCAGTTTTGGATATTTACGTAAATGACCGGTTGAATTACTGTTTTGTTTTTTAGGTATATATATATATATATATATATATATATATATATATATATATATATTACATATTCACGGGCTATTATAAGTTTAAGCGCTTGGATAGATGCATATTTAAGTGAAAATTCTTCTTCCCTCAATCGACAAAAAAATATACTACAATCAGACCTTTCTATAACAATATCTTTACATAACAACACATTACTATAAAAGCCAAACTTTTTTGGAATAAAATTTTATATTTTATTATAATATATATTTTTTATAACAGCAATTCATTATAACACTTAAAAATATTCAAAACAAACAGACTATTACAGAGAAATTTAAATATATTGCTAATTTGTAATTTGGGAAATTTAAACGTCACATTCTATTCGGACACGAGATTAAGATAAAAGTTACTTCTAGAATATTTTTTTAATTCGAATAAAATCCGTTAAAGATTTTACATAGACTTATTTTTTAAAATTAAAATTTCATTATAAATCCAGTCTTAAAGCACCTCTTTGTAATATAATATAAAAAACAACAATATTTTAGTAAAATTCAACTAGTGGAGTCCAGGGAGGGAAGGTGTACGCAGACCTTACCTCTAACCCGAAGGAGTAGAGAAGTTGTTTTTGAAAAACCTTCGGCTCAAGAAAATAAAAAGACAAAAGGAGACTATATTAGTTTTACCACAGAAATCATAGGAAATAGGAACAACAAGAAGGGTGTGTTTTGTAGGAAGGAAAATATTTTCCATGAAAAATATTTTCATGAAAAATGAGTGATTTTATCACTTATTTTTCCTTGTTTGGTTGGCGAATGAAAATATTTGCTAGCATTTGGTTAGAGAGTATAAAATATTTTTTTGGTTGAAATGAAAAAAAATACTTTGTTATATCATGAAAAAGAAACTCATTTGTTGAAATGAAAAAAATATATCCATAACATGAAAAGTGTGATGACCCAAAAGAGTCATCAGTTATTTTTAATTGAATTCTGTGCTTCCGAGACCTAGAAAATCTCATTTAAAGTTATCTCGATTTACGTGCACAGCCCGGACGCATATCCAAAAAGCTTAAATATGAAAATCTGTAAAAATAATAAAACCTAGCTATAAAATAAATTAATTTAACTTCGGTCAACGTTTTGGATAGACGAATCCAGACTCATGATTTGACGGTCTCGGAGGATCCATGGGAAAATATAGGACCTGGACTTATGCCCAGAATCGAATTCCAAAGTCCCGAGCTCGAGAAATAAATTTTTTGAAATTGTTTAAGAAAATTTGAATTTTTTTATCTCAACGTGTTAGTATCGGGCCCGTATTTTAGTTCTGTCGCTCGATAGAAGTCTTATGTGTGACTTAAGAAGTTTCTGTGAAATTTGATGGAAAACGGATATCATTTGACGTGATTTGGACCTAAATTGCTAAAGTTGATGTTTTATGAAGTTTGAGAAAAATCTTTTGATTTTGAGGTTTAATTCGTTATTAATGAGGTTATTTTGGCAATTTGATCGCACTGACAAGTTCGTATGATGTTGTTGAGTTAGTACGTATTTTGGTTAGGAGCCCCGAGGGATCGGGTGTGTTTCAGATATGTCTCAAGGAGTTTTAAACTTGAGAAAAACTTGCAGATTTGTACTGTTAGTTCCCAGGGATTTAACCCTTCGCGTTCGCGTGGTCCCTTTCGCGAACGCATAAGGCAAAAATCCCAGGTGCTCAATTTTTTCTTCGCGAATGAAAAGGTTGTGACGCGAACGCGAAGCTGCGGAGGGGAGACCCTTCGCGAACGCGTCCAGTCTCTCGCAAAGGCGTAAGGTGCTGGGGAAGGGTCATCAAATTGTTCATCGCGAACTCAGCCACTGACCCGCGAACGCGTAGGCTTAAGGAGCCACAACTCTACAAACGCGAGCCTTTTCGCGCGAACTTGAAGGCCTAGCAGGCCTGACTCATCGCGAGCGTGATGAGACTGTCACGAACGTGTAGAGTAAATTCGCCCAGTTAAATTATAAAATCTAGAAGAGTAGCCTTACAAGATTATTGCAAAATTTCATAAGCTCCTTCTTCTCCAAAGCTCTTAGGTAATTTTTGAAGCATTTCTTCACCATAATCTCTTTGGTAAGTAATCTTTAACTCGTTTTCTTCCATTTTTATCAACACCCACTAGATTTCTAAGCCTAAAACATGTGACTAAGGGAAGAAAATTAGAGATTTGGGTAGAGTTAGGGCTTTTTGATTAATTGTGATTTAGACCTTATTTTGGGGTCGAATTCTGGAGATAATTATATATTTGGGCTCGTGGGTAAATGGGTAATTTAATTTTGGTCGGAATTTCGTGTCTTGACCAAGCGGGCCCGGGGTCAATTTTTGGATTTTTGGAAAGAAAGATTAGAAAGCTATAATTCAGCATTGGAATTGGATTGTTTAGCATTTATTGATGTTATTAAGTCAATTATGTATAGATTCATTTGGGTTGGAGCCAAATTTGAAAGGAAAAGCGGTGTTTGAGGCTTGAGTTGGCCATAGAAGTTCGAGGTAAGTGTTTGGTCTAACCTTAGCTTGAGGGATTAGGAATTGAGTCCTATTTGTTATGTGATAATTGTTGAGTACAACGTATATGCATGGTGACGAGTATCTATACGTTGGTGTCTAGCATGACCGTGAGTCTTTATTATGTAAATATCATGATTTCGTTGTATCTTCCATGCCTTGATGATGGTTTCTATTTATTGTGAAAAGTTTGTGTATGGAACTGTAACCTTTGAACATCGAGGAGTATTGTCTTAAGTTATAATACAAATTCTGAAAGTATATAAGATGATTGGACCCTTTGGAGGATTGGCTCAAGTGGTAAAGTTAGTTATGAGATAAAAGTGAAAGAAAGAGAAAGAGTTGTTAAGCTTTTCCCTTGCCGTGATATTGTTGATTATCTCCCTTTCCGGGATGTTGAGATTATTGATGTTATTCCCTTGTTGGGATTTGATTATTTAATTGTTGTTCCATTGCCGGGATTTAATAGTCTAATTGTTGTTCCCTTACCGGAATTTCTATTACTATTTTATTTATTCCCTTGCCTCTTTGTTTGTGATTGTTGTTTGAGTGAGGAAGAGTATTAAAGCACGAAGGGTGATGCCGTGCATTGTTTGCTATTGTGAGGAAAGAGTGTAAAGCACGAAGGGTGATGCCGTGCATTGTTTGCTATTGTGAGGAAAGAGTGAAAAGCACGAAAGGTGATGCCGCACCGTACGATATACCATTCCATGTCGATTTCATTGATTATATGGTGAGGAACGAGAGTAAAAGCACGAACGGTAATGCCGTGCACATTTTATTTATATGATTGTTTTGGTGAGAACAAGAGTGAAAGCACGAAGGGTGATGCCGTGAACATTTTTATTATATAATTGCTTTGGTGAGGAAGAGAGTAAAAGCACGAAGGGTGATGCCGTGCAAATTGTTGATTTCTAATTCATGTTTATATTCGAGTTGTACTGTTTCTCTCCTTACTTGATGCCTTTCTATTCAGAACTGTTACCTTCCCCAGAACATGCTCCCCCTCCCACATCAACTGGTTATTTTCTGTATTTCTCTTCCTCTGTATACATAATTGAACTGCACATGTTTATTTGGTAGTCTGGTCCTAGCCTCGTCTCTACTTTGCCGAGGTTAGCTATACACTTACCACCACATGGGGTCGGTTGTGCTGATATTATACTCTGCACTGTGTGTATATCCAAGAACAGCTTTCGAATAGTAGTTGGAGTGCTTCCTTCAGTCCACCTGGAGATCCAAGATAGACCTAGAGGCGTCCGCAGGCCTTGGCGTCTCCCTCTATATCTATTTCCTATTTCATTTTCTTTTATTCAGAAACAATGTATTGTTACTTTTTTCAGACCTTTATTTGTGGTATTCTTAGACCGTTTGTGAAATTGTTACACTAGTTCTAGGTAGTCTAGACTCAAACAATTGTATTAGATATTCATGTTCAGATAACTTATTATTTTTCTTCCATTTATGTTAGTTCCATTGTTTAAATGTTATTTCTTCTTAACTTTTAAAGGATATAAAATGGGTAAAAAGGTAAATTGCTCAAATAATTGGTTTGCCTAGCTCATATTAGTAGGCGCCATCACGATTCCCGAGGTGGAAAATCCGGATTGTGAAAAATTGGCATCAGAAATTTAGGTTACATGTGTCTCATAGTTCACAGACAAGCTTTGTAGAGTTTGAGGGATCGGTACGAAAATGTCTGTATTTATCCCCCAGAGGCTACAGAGTTCGGAAAAACTTCACATTCATTCTTTCATGTCGTGCGATTTCTTTCTCTCAATGCTAAATTGAAACCTCTACTTTTGTCCTTTCGTGAATTGAGAGATCATGTACCGCTTCTTCTGCCAGGCAACAATATAGACTAGTGATAGATCATCTACGTCTTCGGAGGCTTTGTGGAGGTTGGATAAGTTTCTCCATGCTCTTCACTATTACATTCATCGGTGCATCTACTGAGGATCCCTAGGATTATCAAGACAACTATCATGAGGTTCTCAGAAACATGGGATAGTGAGACCAATGGGGTCAATTTTGCTACTTTTCGCTTATGTGGATCCGCCAAGACTTGGTGGAGAGATTATTTCTTGGCTAGACCATTCGAATAGCCAGGTTCGACTTGCGAGCTATTCATGCAGCTATTTCTGGAGAAGTTTCTCCACATCACTCAGAGATAGGTATAAGAGGGGAAGGTAGAGGCATTAGAGGTGGAGGTAGAGATGCTAGAGGTGGATGTAAATGTATTAGAGGTGGAGGTGCAAGTACTGTTCTGGTTTGTGGTAGAAAAGCTTTGATTTTTATTTTGCGCCGTATCTGGTCATGCCTAGTGATTCTTTGAGTGCCACTGTTTATTTGTATATGCCGGTGGGTGATTCTATTGTGGTGGACCGCGTCCTTTATTCATGTATAATGGTTATTGGAGTCTTGAGAATCGTGTAAATTTGCTTCTTCTAGACATGGATGAATTCAGTGTTATATTGGGGATGGAGAGGTTATCACATTACCACACTATCTTGGACTGTCATGCTAAGACAATGACCTTAGACTTATTGGGTTTACCTCGTTTAGAGTGGAGAGGAACTCTTGATCATTCTACTCGTAATGTTATCTCGTATGTGAAGGCTCGTACGTATTGCTGTGGTCCCTTCTATTGATTCTGTGCCCATTGTTCGTGAGTTTCCTGATGTTTTTCCTTCAAACCTGTCGGGTATACCGCCCGACAGGAATATTGACTTTTGAATTAATGTGGCTCTGGGCACTCAGCCTATTTTTATTCCGCCATATCGTATGGCCCCGATTGAGTTGAAAGAGTTAAAGGAATAGTTGCAAGAGTTGCTTGAGAAGGGTTTCATTAGATCCACTGTTTCACATTAGGGTGCGGCAGTGTTGTTTGTTAAAAAGAAGTATTGGTCAATGATAATGTGCATTGATTACTTGCAATTGAACAAGGTTATAATCAAGAATAAGTATCTGTTGCCGAGGATTGATGATTTGTTCGATCAACTTCAGGGTGCCAAGGTATTTTCAAAGATTGACTTGAGATCTAGCTACCATTTGTTGAGGATTAGGGCATCCGATGTCCTTAAGATAGCTTTCCGCACTCGGTACGGGCATTATAAGTTCTTGGTTATGTTATTCGGGTTGACAAATGCCCCATCAACTTTTATGGATTTGATGAACCGGGTGTTCAGGTCTTATTTGGATTCGTTCGTGATTGTCTGCATTGATGATATATTAATATGTTCTCGCAGCCAGGAGGAGCACAGGCAACACCTTAGAGTGGTTCTTCATTCTCTGAGGGATAGTCGGCTATATATGAAGTTCTCAAAGTGTGAGTTCTGGTTGAGTTTGGTGGCATTTTTGGGTCATGTTATGTCAGCAAAAGGTATTCAGGTTGATCTGAAGAAGATTGAGGCAACCAAGAACTGGCCTAGACCAGCATCAGCTACAGAGATTCAGAGTTTCTTGGGATTGGGGGGCTACTATCGTTGATTCGTAGATGGGTTCTCATCTATTGTAGCCTCTATGACCAGGTTGACCCAGAAGGGTGTCCAGTACAGATGGTCGGATGAGTGTGACGCGAGCTTTCAGAGGCTCAAGACAGCTCTCACTACGACACTAGTGTTGGTTTTGCCCACAAGTTTAGGGCCTTATACAGTTTATTGTGATGCTTCTCATATTGGGCTTGGTGCAGTGTTGATGCAGGATAGCAAGGTCATTGCCTATGCTTCGTGACAGTTGAATATTTATGAGAAGAACTACCCGGTTCATGATTTGAGGTTGGCGACCATTGTTCACGCATTGAAGATTTGGAGGCACTATCTATATGGCGTGACATGTGAGGTTTCACGGATCACAAGGGCCTTCAGTATTTTTTCAAGTAAAAGGAGTTGAATTTGAGGCAGAGGAGGTTGTGGAGTTCTTGAAAGATTATGATGTCGCTATCTTGTTTTATCCAGGAAAGGCCAATGTGGTGGCCAATGCTTTGAGTAGGAAGTCATCCAGTATGGCAGTCTTGCTTATATTTCAGTCAGTGAGAGACCGCTTGCTTTGGATGTTCAGGCTTTATCCAATCAGTTCGTGAGGTTGGATGTTTCTGAGCCCAGCCGTGTGTTAGCTTGTACAACCGCTCGTTGTTCATTATTAGAGCGTATCTGAGATCCGAAGTATAATGATTCCCATTTGTGTGTCCTCAGAGACACGGTGCAACATGGGGGTGCTAAGCAGGTTACCTTAGATAATGATGGAGTTTTTAGATTGCAGGGTCATGTTTGTGTGCCTAATGTGGATAGACTTCAAGAGTTGATTTTAGAGGAGGCCTATAGTTCCCGGTACTCTATTCAGCCGTGCGCCGCAAAGATGTATCAGGATTTGCGGCAGCATTATTGGTGGAGGAGAATGAAGAAGGATATCGTAGCATATGTGGTTCGTGTTTGAATTGTCAACATGTCAAGTACGAGCATAAGAGGCCTAGTTTATTTTAGAGGATTGAACTTCCCGAGTGGAAGTGGGAGCGAATCACTATCGACTTCGTTGCTGGGCTCCCGCAGACTTGGAAGAAGTTCGACACAGTATGGGTCATTGTTGAAAGGCTGACCAAGTCAGCACATTTCATTCTGATAACACAAAGGTTGGGAGATCAAGAACTTAAAGAAAATAAGTTGATGAAATGCAGAAGCAGTAAAGAAATGCAAACGGATTAATAAAATCAAGAAAAGTAAGCTAGATATGTCGAAATTCAAGGAAAGGTCCAAAAACTCCAAGATTATGTTAATCTAGATTTTGACAAGATCCTAATGACAAAAAGTTTGTTATGAAACCAATTGCCTTCACTAGAGATAAGCTAATCAAGAACTAGATTCGGATCTTGGCTTCTAGTTTGAAAACTTACAACACCAACTAGTAAAAGAAACTAGTCGCCTTCGAAGAATATCAAAAGAAACCAAATATATCACAAGAAAGAAAATTATCTTACTACCTTAAGCTATGAACTAGGTAGGGTGGCAAGATAAATCTCAAATTAAAGTTCACAAAGGTTCAAAAGAACTCACAATAATAATAATATTAATCTTCAATGTCCTACAATGGAAGACGAGCACCCCTTTATATAGTAGTAATGAAGGAGCTAGTCAAGACTTCAATAAATGAGAATTATATTCCCTAGAAGCATAGAAGACTATCCACACTAAGACCAATATAGTTAACATACATAGACCAATGCAAGTCAACATAGATTAAAACAACTATTAAATATATATTCTAGAAACTATTTTTGGGCTTATTTGGGCTGCTGAAAATTCCTCTCTTTTGGGGCATATTTAGGCCTCATTCCATCTCCTCTTGGACTTTAATTTGGGCCTCCAAATAGTTGTAAGACTTGGCCCAAAGATCCCACTTGTGTTGGAGCTCTTCTTCTATTATAAGACACTTTTTAATTGCCAATTGAATAACATTAAGCTTGTCTTGAAATTTCCTTGTTTGAGAACTTTTAATGGGCCTTCTTGGAGTTTCCAGAGCTTCATCCTTCTCCTTTTATGATGTTGAGCTGCCATGAATGCTATCAAATTCCTGTGGCGGTCACCTATCCTTTTGAGAGGTTAGCTGAGATCTATATTCGGGAGATTGTTCGCCTTCATGGTGTGCCCGTGTTTATCATTTCGGACCGAGGTACATAGTTTACCTCATGCTTCTAGAGAGCATTTCAATGAGATTTGGGCACGCGGGTTGAGTTGAGCACAACATTTCATCCCCAGACAGACGGACAGTGTGAGAGGACTATTCACGTATTGGAGGATATGCTCCGAGCTTGTGTCATTGACTTTGGGGGCTTGTGGAATCAATTTTTGCCTTTAGTATATTGCCTATAACAATAGCTACCAGTCGAGTATCCAAATGGCTCCTTATGAGACTTTATGGTAGACGGTGTCGATCTTTGGTTGGATGGTTTGAGCCGGGGGATGCTCGGGTTTTGGGTAGGGATCTGGTTTAGGAGGCCTTAGACAAGGTCAGGATAATTCAAGATAGGCTTCGTACAGCTTAGTCCAGGAAAAAGAGTTTTACCGACCACAAGGTTCGCGATTTGGCTGTATCTTTCTACAAAGGTCATCTGGCCCGGTCTTGGCGATGGGAGGCCGGTTAGAGGCCTGCTTGCTTGACTCAGCTAGATGTTCCGGGGTATAAACTCTACCAGTTCTCATTATACCTTATGCCGTAATAGCCTCTCCGAACCTAACCTCGACTTTCCTTCTTGCATCGGTTGTATAGTCCCACTGTATAGCTTAGTATGGACTGGTGCCATGTCCGACATTGCCACTGGAATTGACGTTGTTATATTTACTCCGAATGGAGCCTATACCTTGGACGGTAAAACTGCAAATTCGAATGATATGGGTGCATTCGTCGGAGACACGAATTCGACCTTAATTGGCAATGGCGTCTTTGTAGAGGATCGTGCATCAAACTCAAGTGGCATGGACGTATTTACCTCGTCATCCCTAGAGGTCTGAATCTGGACTGCAATCGACTATTGGTTTCTTTGGGTCTTCACTTACTGTGATCAAACCGATCGATCCCTTGGGATCCCAATCATCCTCTAGTTCAATCATGTGAACGCCTCCTCCCTTGTGGTCTGGCAGAGGGTTATTGCGGATATTTTGAGCACGTTCTTTTGCCACAATACTCTTGTTATCAATTAAAGTTTGGATCTTATCTCTCAGAGAATGGCATTCGTCAATGGTGTGTCCTTTCATGCCGGAATAGTATGCACAAGATTTATTTGGATTACCCACTGAAAAGGGTTCTCTAGAGCATCAGGGATAGGGGTGACGTAACTAGTAGTTTGAGTCTTTCATACAACTGGTCAATAGGTTCAGCAATAGCTATGTATTGTTTCAGAGGTCTTCAGTCAAAGTTCGGTCGAGGTCTAGGGAAGTTTTGGCGTGCGGGAGAGGATTGATAGTGGGATGGTTGAGCATTGTAGGCTTGGTAAACATGTGCAAGTTAGGAATATCTGGGTGAAGTAGGCTGATATATGGGGGTAAAGATGATTGATAAGTGGGTGGTGGAGTTTGGTAAGAGGGTGAGGGTGGTTGGTAGTTTGGAGTAGGCTGATATTTGAGTGGAGGCATTGGGTACGTTTGGTATTTGACAGGAGATTTTGGTTCTCTATGCAATCATTATGACTCCTACGTCCCTTTTCTTGGACACACCTCCTGAATGTAAGGCCTTATTTGTAGCTTGCAAGGCCTCAAAGTTGCAACCATACTGTTTTTGATGCCCTCTTCGATCCTTTCACCTAGTTTGATAATGTAAGAAATTTTGTGGCCCTCGATTATCATCATCCTTTAATAATATTGTGGATCTTGATCCCGAACAAAGAATTTGTTCATTTGTTCCTCCTCTAAGGCAAGTTTGAGCTTAGCAGCTTCGGACCTCCAGCGAGTAGCATACTCGTGAAATGTTTATGCGGGATTCTTCTTTAGATTTTGAATATAGAACACATCCGGTGCATTCTCCTTGTTGAACCTGAATCTATCCATAGAGCCGGATGCCATGCTTACCAGCTCGACCACTTCTTTGGATCTTGTCTAATGTACCAAGATAAAGCATCTTCCTTCAAGCTCCTCATGAAAAACTTCATGCAGATTTTCTCGTCTTTTCCTACTCCAACTATCTTGTCACAGTACGTTCTCAAATGGACCCTTGAATCCCATGTACCATCGAACATCTCAAACTTAGAAGGTTTGTACCCCTCAGGCAGTTTGATATCGGGATGTATGCAAAGGTCTTCCTAGTTTAACCATTCAATTACCTTATTTCCTTCAACACCTTGAATTCGGCTAGTCAATTTCTTAAGTTCTTCGGCCATGTTTCTGATGAGCAAGTCTTTATCATCAGACTCGGGTGTGCTTGATATGGGTTGGACGGAGTGTGGCATAGTCTCCACATAGATATGGGTGTTATGGTGGGTGTGTTAGTGGTTATTTGTGGAGTTCAAGAGCTCTGGGATGAGTAATTGAGTATTGTTTGAAGTATGGCAGGTGTTGCAGTGAGGAGCGGGATGGTTTTGTGGCTTTGGGATATTTTGTGGTGGTGTGGGGTTATGAGAATTTGGGAAATTAACATCTGGAGTGTTTAGGGAAAATGATAGATTTGCCAGATTCCGAACCTGATCAAGTTCTTCCTGGAATTTCAGCAGCTTTTGTTCCAGTTGGGATGCATTTTCTTTGGGGACCAAAGTACCATGACCATGAGTTACCTCTACCCGTTCAGTTGAGTTTTCCTTTCTAGCATTGTTCAAATCTTCCATCTTCCCTTTGTTCTTGTTTTTGACGGGACTAAAAGGAGGAGTGGGTGGAGAGCCCTTGGATCTTGTGGAATAAGATGATGTTGCTAGAGTGTACGAACTAACCTTTGGGAGGGGAATAAATAATTAAAAAGTAAAAAAAAGGTAACAAGTCAATTAGGATCATAAAAAAAGATGTTGCAATATTTAAACACATAGTGCATGAATGTAAAGCATGTTCTAATTTGGGGACCTCTTTGTGCCCGAGGTAGGTCTAGCAATTAGTTGATTTGGAAAACTTGGAATGCTAAATGCCTTATTTTATTGATAAAAAGTAGACGAATGACAAATCGACACTAAATAACAGGAAATAAAAGTCACTAATGGCCACTGGCCTTATTACATTTCATAAAAGAAGAAAAACTCTTATCTATTTGGTCCTAGAAGGACCTTCCCCAAATTCGACATCCCTAGCTCCATCAAACAGCTTTCCCAACTTGCGAAGTCCCAACAATAGGTAGGCTCTGGCTAGGTGCCGGCCTTCGTTCCCTTCAGTGTTTTGGCAGTCTTCGACCCTCTTGAGAAATTTCCTCTCCAACTCCACTATACCTCGCTCCAAGTATCCCAGTCGCTTGTTGGCACTGACAGCCATGTCCTTCCATTCCTCAATTAACTTTTGGTTGACTTCTTGTATCTCACGGTGCTCGCTTTTGCATTCTCGGTTCCTTTTGCATAGTACATTGTACGTGACCTGTGCCTCAGCCTTTTAATCTATAATCCTGTGATCTTGAACAAATCTGGGCTAGCCCAGACCATTATGATTATCCTCGAACCAGTCTGCATAGTAGGGAGCACAATCGACGTGGTATCTATCTGGCTCGATGGTATCCCTACATATGAAGATCTTGCAGTGCCACATATGTTGAGCTTGGCACTTGTAAGGACTATCACCATCCTAAATCATCCTGGCAGTGACCCATCTTATCAGCTATGGGTACAACATGCTTCCTACCCGTTTGTCTCATAACCTGGAGAGGGACATAAGGATACGTTCCTCTCAGGCCGAACAATATTAGGAAAGGTGCATCTCTGGATCGGGCGATGAACTCCTCGGTCGAAAACCACTTGAATATCCATTGTATCTAGTCCTCAGTCAGATTGTCAAACAGCTCTACCCATCCCTTGGCATTTTCCGGTTGAGCGAACACGTTGGGAATGTAATCCATTCGCCTTGGATGATGAAAGACTATATGATTATCCCAGTCCATTAGCTGAATTTCTTGTCGATATTCACCCTTTTGGAGATGCTCCACGAGCTAAAGTTGAAGTAGCAAACTACACCCTTTGAAGTGTTTGGCTCCCTGTTGACACCTCTTAGAGCTCGGTATATTTTTGCAACAATCATGGGCACAATGCTGAATGGTTAACCGCCAATTCCTTCCATTAAGGTCTTAGTTACCATAGCTAGTCTGGTGTGGATTCTTGCTTTCTTTATTGGAAACAAGATCAATCCTAGGAAGCAAAACATGAATACAAAGACCCTTCAGTGAATATGCCTTAATGATGTGATGGCAAACTCGCCGGGATATGTACCGTATGATGTGAGCATACCTCTCATACAAATAATCAAAATGGATATAGGAGTCTTTCAGAGATGTTCTCTTAACCCATCATTTTGAGAAAACCCCTGCCCTTGCGATTTTCAGGCATGAGCGAACCCAGAGTTTCCCATGGTATACCGGACAATCCTCCTATTTCTTCTAGCAAGGGTGTCATTTCAATGTCCCTGAAGCCGAACACAGACCTTTCACAATCCCAGTACAAAGTGGCAGCTTCTATGATCTTGTTGTTAGGTTGGATTTCCAGGAGGAAAGGTAGATTTCCCAGATATTTCTGGACAAGAGTCTGATCTCTTGAGTGAAGATCCTCCACCAGCTTAGCAATTTTGGGTGGATGTTGGTGACCATGCCGAATCTGGGGATTTTGTGCCTCATATTTCTGCAAGACAAAAGGGCTAGGCCTTTACCCCCACCAGACTCGACTATTTAGTATCAAAATTGGCATAAAAGCATTTAGTTCTCTAAATAAATACACAGAACATGATGATGTCCATTTGGGTTTTAGGGAAACTTAGTGGACTTTGGACAAGACTGTCTTAAAGAGTCATTATGCAGACAACATAACTAACTCGGCTAGGTTTGACCATGATGCATGCACAATTTAGGAAGAGTAAGGTTTCTATGGGGTTTTAGACTGGTACTCTTGAGCGGACAACTCAAGGGGGAAAGGCACGAAACTGTCGACTACATCATTGATCGATTGATTTTACCACAAATATGCCTTTTTCAGATTTAGGAGGGTGATAATATCGAAAGAGCGCAACCACTCATTATAAGCATTGCTATAAGACTTGCTTGGCACGAGTGAAATATGATGTTGCTCATGATTATGCAACAATTAAAGGCATGTTGTCACGTATTTGCACGTTGAGAAAGTAGTAAATACAACAATTTCATAAATTAAAGTTGTGATGAAGGAAAATAGTAAAGGAAAAGAAACAAAAAAGACAAGCCAGTTTTGAATGCTTAAAAGAAATACACAAATAATTATGCGTAAAGAAGCATAAATTCACAATAATAGTTTGAAATGGTAAAAGCCTAAAAATCCCCGATAGAGTCGCCATACTGTCGCACCCCCTTTTATCTTTGCGGAAATCAGGTTTATGACATTTGGAAGGACAACTCGTTATTTTTGGGAACTGGGTTTGCATTTGAAGAGTCACCACTTAATGTTTAAGGTGCATTAGGACACCAATAGAGATTTAACTCTAAGTTTGTTTGAATAACAAGAATTGGGTAAGGGCTTGAAATTATTTTAAGGGGAATGTGTTAGGCATCCCCTCATAATCCACTAGTGTGGTTCCCGGCCAGACAATTATTGTGAATTGAAGTGAAATTAACATATAGGCTAATAAGGCTCAAATAAAAGGGTATTTCAACACATAATGGTTTGAAAGTAAACAATTTTTGAAAGAACAATTAGAAAAGTTGATTTTTAAGTAAGGAGTTAAAATGCTGAAAGAAATAAAGACAAAGGTAGGGGGTCATAGGTTTATTAAAAATATGGATCATCCCACACAATATCTGGTAATCACTCCTCAATGATGGACTACACGTGACATTATCGCATGGTCATCATATCTATATCTACCCTTCCTACCCCGTTAAGTATTCAAAGCTTGAGAAATTTGACCTAGTTGCACTTCCAAGTTCTGAATAGATATATTACGTATTTAAAGCACATATTGGTCACGATTACTTATTGCATGCTATTACCCATCCCACTCCTATTAGTCCCGGAGGCACTTAGGACTACTAATCCTAAAATGGGAAGGATATTAGGCTTATTTGACGTTTCAAATGTAAAAACTCTAAGGCGACATACAAAACACATATTGCATATTTGAGGGAAAACATATAGACAAACAAAAGGCTCGTGTATACCTCCTTAAACAAAGAAAAACATGTAATTAACATGAATTGCACATGCTTTAGGTCTGATTAAATACTGAAGAAGAGGGAGTTCAGTATTGAAACATATTAGTTTATTACATAACTCAGATGAGAAGTCTGAATCAGGCATGCCTGCTGGTTTTCACAATTAACAGAAGTGGATTCAGTTTACAGTTATTACCCTAAGGCTTGCCTAAGTGTTCAGACGAGGATCCTATAGGCATGTTATCCATTGAATTCAGAAGGTGATAAGACAACAAAACTCAAAATGAATTATTCGGGATCCGATAGGCATGCTTGCTAAACTTTGTTTAGTGAGGGACTTAGATTATCAAAAGAGATGCAGAATTAAACAAATGGATTGCAGGTGATAGTACGGATTATTATTGATTTTACATCTAGCATTGAGTAAAGCGAATCAGATTCATTTACACAAGGAGGTTTGAAATCAGTCCAAAATTGAAGGTCATTTTAGAGGGAAATTTATCATATAAAAGAGTGCATAAACATTAGGCATGCGAGGATGAACTCATGACAAAGAGAAATGTCATGTAATATAAAACACAAAGTCAGTAGCTAATGAACTATCGTAACATGGTAGTCACATAGGTTGATCTCACCAACTCAGTAATAGAGAAACTAGAGAGTATCAGAAGCATGTAAAAGGTCAAGTTAAAAGACCTTTTTGAAAACATAGTCCAGTATCAATGATAGCAGGAAGTCAAAATCACATAAAGAAACAGAGGTTGAAACGAAAAGGGTTTCAAATCTAGTCAAGCAACATATGAAGCAGCTTTAGAAGCTCGAATAGGTCCGAAAAAGTTAGGGTTTTGAAATCAATCGAATTCAGAGCATGGCGAACAAGTAAAACACATAGCAAGTAGTCTCAGAACTCGAACGAACCCCAAATTTTAGGGTTTTCACCATCAATCGAGTATAGAGATAAAAAATAAGTAAGTCGGGCAAAAACAATAACAAAATAAATTCATAAATCTCAAAAGGTTAAGGCCTTTAACATGCAAAATCAAGTAAAAGAACAACATAAGGAAATACAGTAGAACATGTAGAAAAATTAGAGAAAGCTTCGAAATAATTTAACAAAACCCTAAATCGGAAAAGATAAGGGGTTTCGAAGGTAAATTTTAGAAGAAACCTTGACAAAAATATTTAAAAGTTTAGAGCAAACACGTATCTAAACAGATATAAAAAAATCAAAAGAACCTCAAAGATAAGGGTTTCAGTAGAAACCTAGATAGTGAGAAAGGCTTGGACAACTGTTGATCTAAGCAGGAGAAACCAAGAATTAGGCTTAAATAGCCATGGCTGGCTAGAGCAAGGTCAAAGGTGATCGGAGACAGCCATGAAAACTAAGATCGACCAAAGTCTAGGCCAAGCTTCTTCAAGGTCTAGCCTTGAAACAATAGTACTCGAACACATAGAAGCCAAGGGAGGTAGATACATGCCTCTAATGGCTTTGGAAGCCATTGATTTGGACGATTTTAGGTGGTGGTTGATGGTGGCTGCTAGGTTTTTTGAGAGAGTTTGAGAGAGAATTGGGATTTAGAGGCAGCTGGGGGTGTGAAATGGGGTTAGGTTTATGGGTTGTTTGTATTAAAAAAGGAAAGGGGGCTTGGTAGCCGTTGATCATTATGATCAACGACCTGGATTGATCGAGTACGTGGAGCGGTTTAACGGGGTTAGGTATGGGTTGGTTCAGACGGGGTTTGGGTCAGGGTAATTAGGTTACAAATTCGGGTTCAATAATGGCTATAATTGAATCACAATTGGCTACATTTTAAATAGCCATTTTTCTTTTATTTATTTTATAAAAAATAGTAAAAGAAATTTCTGGAAATAAATTAAGGGTACTAAATTGATTAATAATGCATAATTATTAAACTAAAAATATTGAACCCAATTTTTATAGACATAAACATAATTAAATCTAAAAGAGGCTTAAATTGAAATTGTATTCAATTTAGTTTTAAAATACTAAATAAATTTGTAAAAATATATTTTAGCATAAATAAGAGAGTCTAATAAATAAATCACCAAAATATTAATTTTGAAAATAATTATCTGGTTTTATCGATAAAATGGAGCAATAAATTGATTTAAAAATCTCTAAAAATTAGGAAAAAATAAAAAAAAATATTTGGACATACCTATATGAATACATATTCTATTTAAAAGTATTTTACATATTAAAAAATATATATAGAGAAAAATTGTGCACCAACATTTAATTCAAATTTAAAGGCAAAAATATTATAAAGAGATATTCAAAGCAATGCGTTATAATTTTATTATAGCATTAAAAAAATATGAAAATATCTTCTTAGTCTTCCTCCCCCACTATGGAATGAGCACAATAAGATGCCAATACCGCCATTGAGATCAAGATGTGCCAAAATACAAGTTACATAATACATACTAATTTTTGTTCATACAAGTTACATGGTATCTCTTACAAACTTCATAAATTCATTAAGGACCATAGGAATTTCCGTTGGTGGTGGCAGAAAAGAAGCTTGGCCATCATCGCTTCTGGCGAAGCAGAATACTCCGTAAGTTCAGCTAGCATTTCTTTGTAAGCTTCGTCTACCTATGGTTGTGATTCAAAAAGTCCAAAATTTTTTCTTTTCGAACAAATCTAATATGTAAAAAGTACTGATTTTTCTAAGCTCCCCCTCATAGATGCTCTATAATCATCGAGTTGAAGTCTTGCTTGATTTAAAGCTCTCTCTGGTGTCACTATTGAACCTTGAATAGTAAAATATTTCGGGCCATCATTGAAAGGATTAGAAAGTATTTTCTTTGTCCTTCCACCATTCCAAAATATTAAGAGAACCGTCGGGATTCACTTCTTCAATTCCCTGTGATAAATAAATTTCAAACTAATTCAGTTGTGAAAACCACTAGTAGTAGAACCTTGAGAACTCCTGAACTCCGCCCAAGCACTAAGTGCTCTTACTTCTGCATTTCTTTTAGATGATTGTAAATCAGAAGAAGAAGGAGTTGGAATATTTGGTCTAGCCTGATTTAATGCAACTTGATAAGCATTATAAATAGTTTGAGCATTTATTTTAATTGAGACTATTGCTTCCGGAAGTTTAGACAACTCCACTTCTTCAAGTGCCAAACCATTATAAACAGTTTCATACCAAAATTGAGGACCTCCTAATTTCATAGTAGGATTTAACAAGGCAGCAACACCTAAATAGGGGGAATAGGAAAAAAAAATTGAACTTTTTTCTCATAGAATCAATAGCAAGTTCATAAATTTTTCCACCCTCTGAAAAAATAAATAAACAAATTTGCAAGTTCTGAAATATACTCTAAGCAGTTAGGAATAGTAGAATAATAATATTACGCAGAAAATTTATTTGTAGCAATATGAAATTAAAAAAAAAAAAAATAAAAAAAAATAAATAAATATATATATATATATATGTATGTATGTATGTATGTATGTATGTATGTATGTATGTATGTATTTTAACATTAGCCGAATTTGCATTTGTAAGGTGCTCATCATCATCACTTACACGAGTTTCTATATTCATATGCAAAATAAACTTTCATACATGTAATTCCATCTAGTTGGACAAGCTTTAGGAACATTTCTTTCTTTTAGGTCATATTCATCACATCTTTTAAAATATTCTCTAAGTCTACTTCTATGGTTTAAATTGATAAGCCAGTTAAGAGTCATTTTATCCTTTTCAATTTCAGTATTCAAAATTCTCATACCATCACCTACAATTAAATGATAAATATGACAAACACATCTAATATGAAAAATGTTACTAAATAAAGGACTTAGTGTAGTGGTAAGCAAAGCTACAATATTTTTATTACTAGTAGCATTATCCATTAAAACTAACATGGTTTTATTAATAATGTAAAAATATCTACAAATATCCGTAACCGTGCCAGCAATAAACTATCATGTGTAATAATGGCCAAGGCTTTCATACGAAGATATTTGGTTTTTGTAATGACCCGACTGGTCGTGATACTTTTTAGAACCCCGTCCCCCCAAATAAAATTTTTCATACTTGCTTTAACTAATTTATGACCTTCGAGGGTGGCTGGTTCGAGACTTGGAAGAATTTGGGTTGAAATATGCTCATTTGATTCTTTAAGATTTTCTTAAAAGGTTAAGTTTGACTTTGGTCAATATTTTTAGCAAACAGGCACATATTCATATTTTGATAATCCTGGAGGGTCTGTACGAAAATATGGGACCTGGGCGTATACCCGAAATCGAATTCAGAGGTCCCTAGCCCGAGTAATGATTTTTTATTGGAAATTATTAAACTGAAATTCTAAGGAGTTAAAGAAACTATATAGTGATTGATCATGTTGGTATCGGGCTCGTAGGTTGATTCCGGAGCTTAGTAAAGGTCCAATATAATATTTAAGACCTGCACGCGAAGTTTGGTATCGACCCGAGTAGTATAAGTACGCTTTGGCATGTTAGAAGTGAATTTAAGAACTTGACGTTCATAAGTTTGATTCAATTGGTTTTAGGGGATGATTTGGGGATTTAGCGTTGTTTTGGGTGTTTCGAAGGTTCGAGCGGGTCCGTTTCATGATTTTAGACTTATCGAGATGTTCGGGCGGGACCCGAGAGCCCCGAGCGTCAATCAAATGAGACTCAAGTAAAGTTGGAAAAGCTTAAAAGAGTTCAAGCATATGGTATCTATCATAACCGCAGCTGCGGTTGGTCAATGCAAGAGAAAGACCGCAAAAGTGGTCGACTTCTCGCAGATGCGACCAAGGAAGTCTAGGCCCAAAATCGCAGAAGCGGCTTCCAAGCCACATAAGCGGCTCCATGAGTGCAGAAATGATCCCAGCCCCGCTTGGCCAATTTTGCAGATACGGCCTCTTGATCGCAGAAGCGGGACCGCAGATGCAGAAATCGCTGAAGTAATGGGCTTCATTTAATACGGGCTCTAAGTTATTATTGGTCATTTTCACTCCTTCAATGTGTGATTTTGGAGCTATTGAGAGAAGTCTACCACTTATTATCTTGAGGTAAGTTTATTCTACCTATTCCTAGTTTAATACTTGTGTCTTAGGTAGACTAACACACTACAATTAAGGCAAAATCATTGGGTAAGAGAAAAACATAGGGTTTTGGTAAAATTTAGATTCTTCTAAGAATTTGGTTATGAAATGAAGTAGAAATTATATATTATTGATCCTTAGGTTACAAAAAACAACTTCCTTCAAAAAATTTCAGAATTCGATCATGTGGGACCAGGGTCGGATTTGAGGAAACTTGTGTTTAAGGTTGGGAAATTGCTTAAATAGAGAATATGATCTTGTGAGCTTGTATTGACTAGTTCCTACCTCGTTTATCTAGTTTTGGATCGTTCAGCTCCAACTTGAGAGTTTGGGCTAGTTCTTGTCATTGGAAATGCACTTTGGAGCGAGATTAGTCTCATATCTAACCTTGTAAGAGAAACTTTTTCCCATAGGTGATATAATCAAGCAAATTACCATTAAATGCAGGGGGTTACCTCCACAGTAGGTGTCGAGAGTCTGTGCCTAACTACTATTATGCTAAGTTCGGGTAGTCTAGGACTCAGAATCATGCTTTATGTGATATTCTTGTAACTTTATGTTTAACTTGGATTGTCTCAATCGTGATTATTATGGTGAATGAGACTAGTAAGGGGAACATTATCTTTATTGGCTTTTTCAAAGAGAAATTGATATTTCTGTGAGTAATAGTTCCCAGTCGTATATTCCTTACAATGTTAAATTACATTTGAATAATTCACATGGTAAATTTGTGATCGGGGTAATAGATGCAGTTATAGTTCACGCCGTTCGACTCTCCACAATGCACAATTTGCTTTTATATTGGATCGGGCCGTATGACCTCGACATTACTTACGCATATTTTGCACAGTGTTTCTCTATGAATTGAGCTTTATTATTATTCTGGGAATGAAAGTTGCCCACAGTGATATTGTCTAGGAGAGAACCTGTCATTTCTGGCTATAAACTGCTAATTATTTGTTAATTCTATGCTCAGCATCACTTATCTCTCGTATTATTTGACCCTAGTTAAGTGTCAAGTTGATCTCTCGACTCTACTTCTTCGAGATTAGACTGGGTATATATTTATATACTCTTACTATACTTCTGTACTTTGTACAGAATTTGAGGCAGGTATATTGGGCTATCAGTCTGGTACGCACCCCTGAGCGTGTTCCGAGACTTTCACGGTGAGTTGCTCCCTTCCTGTGTTGTTCAACAGCTTGATGGAGTCTTTCTTTAGTTATTTTTGCTATCTATCCTATTTCGGATAGTATGATTTATTTATTCTTTTCTATATGTTACTAGTTGCCCACAACTTGTAACACCATGACTTGGCACATACATTAGTAGACTATTCTTTTGGGAACTGTATTATTATTTTAGCACATTACTGGTTATTACTTGTCTTTAATTTGATAACAGTAAAATAAGAACTTATTTATATTTCCGTGCTGGCTTGCCCGGCAATGGTGTTGGACGCCATCATGACCTATTATGAAAGTAGGTCGTGACAGTTTTTTCTTGACGGTGTATCAATATGTGTCTTTTCAAAGTTTCGTTACCCCTTCCCAAGACTGTCAAAATATTTAAAAGCTAATTCCTTGCCACAAGTTTTGTACTTAGCCTTATTTTGTGGAATTAGTTGAAAAAAACAGGGCCAGACAATAGATGTTTCTATTCCTTTAGTATATTGTCTAGAAAAAGTAGGGTAGTAAGATGGGGGTCAGACGGGGCATCATTTGGATTATCATTAGTTGGTTAACTTCAAGAGCATAACTAGTGAGTGTATCTTCATAGGGTTGCGTTTCATCAAGATCTATTTCCTCCGCATCATCTTCATCAATAGTTGGATTAGAATAAAGAACATTCATTAATTCATGATTTAATTGTTCACCAACTCCAATATTATGAAAAAATCTTCTCTCAGTAAATTTTAATAAACTATTATCAATATCAAGAATAGCGGGTGTAGGACGGTATGAGGTTTGGATCGAGGAGCCGGGGTAGTGGAAAAGGAATAGATTGGCCACTAGATTCGTCATTTTGGGTTTTCCCTTATTTTTTCCAAATTTTTTTATGGAAGCCATCGTAATTAATCAAATAATAGAAAATAAATAAATAAACAAAACTATAATATTAAAATTATGAGTTAAAACGAGTTTATCAACTGACGAACAACTTGTTGAAAATTGATTATCGTGAAGACTTGAACATTTCAATTCACCAACTTCATAAAAATTTCACAAATTATAATAATAAAGTAAGCAATAGCAGCAATTAGAAGAAAATTAGAGAGAATGATGATTTTATGAGAAAAATAAAAGAATGCGGAGGTATTCATAATTGAAATAGAAAAAGTATAATTATAAAAAGTTTGGGGTTAAAATAAAAAAAAATTTGGGGGGGGGGGGGGGGAGGGAGGGGAATTAAGTGGCTATTTTGTAAATAGCCAACGACTTTTTGCATCCCAAACGGCTACTTTTTAAATGCCAAAACTGGCTACTTTTTGCAACCCAAATAGCCACGATCTCGAGTCGGTCCGGGCTTAGACCGGCTCACATGCTAGCTTTAACAGGCTAACACTAAGCCCTATACATCATGGCTGGTTTAACCATCGCTTTATAGAACTTACCTTTGAGTATCGGTGGCACTTTCTTGTCACACAGGACTGCAGATGCTAACCTCCACTTCATTCATGCTACTCCAATATGGTATGTGACATCCTCGTTGATATCCCCTCCTCCTGAATAACTGACTCAAAGTACTTGAATATAAAAAGATTCCGGACAAAGAATTTTTTTCTTTTTAAGACTAATGAATATTATTTTTAGAAAAAAAATTTAAAAATTTATGTTCCTATTTTCTTGGAAAGTCCGTCGAGATAAGCACGTGAGAGGGACCGTTTAGAAAATAAGACACGTGACCGGCGGCTAAACAAAAGTGTGTGGGTCTGACGAGAATTCACGATCAAATACTGTATCCTATTTATCGCGATATAATTGAGTTCCAAGATATCCGCAAATGAGAGGAAAAAAGATAATGCATTGACATATTAAGTATATAGTCAAACCGACAGATAATAAGTATTTGATATCTCAATCCTTATCAGTTATCATTAGCCACGTGGTGTTTTGTACTGCTTAGCTTCCATTCCTTAATTTGAACATTTGAATTTTGCAACTATTTTTAATCAACCTGTTTTTTTTTTGGGAAAAAATTAACTTACCAAAGAAAAGTGGGCGTTTGGACATAAAAATTATAAAATCTCAGTAAAAAATTAGTATAATAAATGAAATGTGTTATGAAATAAAGTAAAGACAAGAACAATAATGCAAGAACAATAGCAATAGAGAGAAGAGTAGAGAGAGTTCTTCTTATTGAGTTGAGAGGGGTCTCAAGGGATGATTTACAATGGTAGAGAGCACCTCTATTTATAGGGGAGAGGAAGATTTAGCTACCACTAATAGAACTCTAAAATCTCTCTAATTAAATACATTAAAGACATTCACCTTAAATAGAAGTGTAAGAATCTTCTATTTCATAACACTCCCCCTTGAATGTCTATTCAATGATGTGCCTCGTTAAAACCTTAAAACAAAACCCAATGGGAAAAATTAAAGTAAGGAAAGAGTACACATGTTTGAATATGCGCCTATTGGTTGCCTCGTTAAAAACCTTGCAAGGAAAACCCAGTGGGACAAAACTTTGTAAGGGAAAAAGAGTGCAACGCGCATTAACTCCCCCTAATGAGTACATCAATTTAAGCCTTGAGCATTTGCATTCCAATCTTTGTGCATCATCTTCAAAACGATCTTTGGTAGATATTTGATAAATAAATCAACCATATTGACTTGAATAAATATTCCGCACCTTGAAATCATCATTCTTGATAGGTATGAACATCTTCATATGATGTCGTGGAATAACACTTCAATATCTCCATAGATGCATTCTCAATGCCATCATGCTTATAGTTATAGCAAGATTCATATGTACACAAATTGTACTTAGGATGTGGTACTTCAGGACCAAGAATTGCATATGCTTCAAGCAACTTAAATCTTTCAAGTTAAGTCATGTAAGTCACATAATAGACTTTAGCTGCATATCAAAGTTTCATGTCATGCTAAACAAATAAGGTATCGAAAATTGATTATACATACCTTTGACTTGATAGTTTCAAGCATTTGAACTATAGGTTCAAAACTACATGTCTTTCATATGGAATCAATTCTTCTTGAATTGTATCTCTTCCATTTAGTTACTTTCTTTGGGTCAGCAAATGCGTATAGCATGCTTTGCAATATGTTGCAATTGCATTTCCCTTTTTATGAACTACAGGTTCATATCATGATATTCGGGGATATACATATACAAATGATAATTCATCCCATGTAACACTTTCTCAAGTGTTTATCATGTCTCCCCCTCATGTTAGTAAAGCTAACATGTTTCCTCAACTTTGGAAAATCATCTTTGTGCATTATGTCAATATACACAGCACCTTAATAATAAGATGAAATTATTTGGTTCCTGACCCTGAACCACTTGTGAGGGGAGAATATACTCTCGTATACAACTTATATCAAACTGATATATATATAACTTAGTTCTCATAAGAAACAGTTTAGCTATTAAGTGGCAGCACTCAATAATTATCTTGCTAAACCAACTTTAATATAAACCAACTTATCAAGATGAACTGTCTTGAGTAGAGAATCTGGAAACTATGCTCGAAGTTAGATTACTGAGCGATTTACCTCGCAAGCACTGCCAGGCTGCGGGTTAATAACAATGGCGCATGTAACCATATCATAGATGCATCATATGTGGTATACATGGCAGGTGAATGGGCCCATACTCACCTTTCATATTTCCAGAATTTATGGGCTTCAACCCGAACTCTTTAGTTGGTCAGTTCATTAATGAGAACAAGTGATACAAGAGTATTCGTAAAGAACTTTCTAGTTCTTTAATATTCACCTATGTGAATTTGCACATCATACTTAAAATGAGATGGCTAACATGAATGCCAACTGAATAAATTATCAATATTGGTAAACTTCAAATTTACACCATGACATGTGCACTTATCAATAAACTTCGGGTTTATTATGACATGGGTTTTTATACCAATAGATATCCACTTTATTGTGGCATTCTTTCGTTTGTGTAGTACAAACTGGAGAACAAAGCGGGTAGCTTTTCATATACAAATTACCCCGCTACAAGTTGTAGTAATAGGAGAATCAAAGCCTTCCTTTATTTATAATCTCAATATCATCAATCGCCTTCGCGTGTACTTTTGGAAACTGGATAAGTTTCTTTGAGACTTACTACAGCACAATACTCAATTGTGTTTCTCCAACATAGTAATAATTGGCTCTTCGAGAGCTCTCAATTAATTTTGTACTACCACAGACTGAGGTTCGAGATCCTCACATTCTTGCATTCCGTATTTTCACGAGTCTCAGGCTCAATAGATTCTTCGTGAATCTCGGAATTAATCAAATCATGAGCGTCCTCATGTGATTCTTTCATAGTGTCATTTAGATCGTTCTTTTTCCTCTTTCTAGGATTTCGATCTTTGGAACCTAATGGTCTGCCATGCTTCTGGCGTGCATTTGACTCATTGGATATGACACTAGATATTTGTCCAATAGGGACTTCAATACGGATCGGAACATTTTCCGCGTGAATGTGGGATTTCGTTATCCTCTTCAAGTCCGTAAATGCGTCAGGCATTTGATTTGCTATTCTTTGCAAATGGATAGTCTTTTGTACCTCTTTCTTTCAAATAGAGGTATGTGGATCAAGATGAGATAATGATACATTTTTTCACAAAATTTCCCATTTGGTTTCACCGACTTCTCCCCCTAATTTTGGGAAAAGTGTCTCATCAAATTGACAGTCTGCAAATAGTGCAGTGAACAAATCTCCTGTCAATGTTTCGAGGTAGCGAATAATGGAGGACGCGTCATACTCAACATATATTCCTAACCTTCTTTGCAAACTCATTTTGGTGCGGGATGGCGGTGCTACAGGCACCTATACTGCGCATCCAAAGCTTCTTAAATGGGGTATATTGGGTTCATGACCCAAAACCAATTGCAATGGGGAATATTTGTGTCAATTCGTCAGTCAGAGACGAACTAGCATTGCTGCATGCAACATGGCGTGACCCCAAACCGAAGTGGGCAGCCGACGAACTAGTATTGCTTCATGCAAAATGGCGTGACCCCAAACCGAAGTGGGCAGCCGACAAACTAGTATTGTTGCATGCAAAATGGCGTGAACCCAAATCGAAATGGGCAGCCTCGTTTTCATGAAGAATTCAAGATTATTCTCATCTATTGTCTCAATATGATATCCATTTTGAATGATATCTTTAAAACTCAACAAGTTCCTTTTAGACTTGGAGGAGAACATTGCATTCTCTAAGATAGATTCTCAAAACTCAACAAGTTCCTTTTAAACTTGGAGGAGAACGTTTCTCAATGATTAACGTCATGCCTTTGGGCAGAGTTACATTTGCTCTTCCGGAGCCTTCAATCAATTTACTTCCCATGGTTTGGCATACAAAAGGAATACACAAACATAAGAATAAACAAGTTCAATTCGTTTGTGTCACATAATATTTTCAAAATCTGCTGCTAACAGTTGACTAACAAAATCAGATATGTTATCCATAATCAATTACTTTGCAGTTTGAAAATTTCAGCGTTTTTCATAAGACAATCGATTATTAAACACACACAATCGATTGTTGGAACATAGACAATCGATTGTTAAACATACACAATCGATTATTTGTTATTTTTGAAAAACTTCAGATCACACTGTTTAAAACAATCGATTGTTAGATATAGACAATCGATTGTTGGTCATTTTTGAAAAATTCCAGACCTCACTGTTTCAAGACAATCGATTGTTAGACAAAGACAATCGATTGTGGATGATTTTTGAAAAATTCCAGACCTCACTGTTTCAAGACAATCGATTGTTAGTCAACGACAATCGATTGTTGATCAATTGTTTTTCAACTTTAATGCGAAAATAGTTGATAATCGACTAGTTTTTCAGGCTAGTCGATTACCCCCACTGGAAAATAAAAGTTTTATTGATATTTGAGCATATTGAAGATATTCTAAAGAACTAATACAAATATCATATCATGAACTAGCTAATACGAGCTAATACTAATGACTATTGATTTATTCATTGACTAATACAAATAAGTGGAATAAAATCAAATAGCTCCATCTTCTTTCATCACGGACCCATCACCGATTAGGTGGTCTATCTTTCCCTCGGGTTGCTCAAAGAAGTCTGCCACATCCAGGTGGGTGAAGTCAAAGTTGTCGTCAGAGACAAAATTTGTTTCAGGGCGTTTTCTCTTTCGAGATGCTTGATAAAGGTCAACCAAATTTTATGGTATACGGCAAGACTTAGACCAGTGCCCGTTTTCACCGCAACGATAATATATAGTTTATAAACTATTTGCTTTTGGATTCTTATCGTATCGTGCTTGTGGCAGAGTGACCAACTTCATGTTGTCATCTCTCTTCTTTAAGCCTTTCCACAAGATGGGTGAATCCTTGATGTTGAGATATTCAATCTTAAAACTTTCATCAAGGTGATGGCGCAAGTAAATCAAGGCCTTAGCATAGTTTTGGGTGGATGCACTATTTCTATCTTTAATGGCGTCTCCGAGACCCATAGCATCCAAGTGGATTTCAACATCCAACACCCATGTCATATAGTTCTTGCCCGAAGTTTCAAGGGCAACGAACTTTCTTTTCATATTGTCATACATATGACACAATTGCATCAAGAGCGTGTTCATGCTTACGGGCTCTATTACAATTATCACATTCACTTCAGGGAATGGATCAAAATCATGTGCTTTACACAAGCTGCTACCACATTCTCTAAATGGAATGGAGCGAATTCAATTGGACGGAATTCTTTGTCACGTCCACATTCATTGATACCTTCATGGTAATTAGTCTTCTTTCAGACTTATCATATACTGCTTCCACATTCTCTAAAGGGAATGGAGCAAATTCAATGGGACGGAATTCTTTGTCACGTCCACAATCATACATGAATTTAATCATGGCAGGACATAGAGATTTTACCACTTTGTGTGGTTGTAATTTCTCACAAACTCCATTAGAGTTATAATCAAACTTTGTATATAAAATTTATAGGATTCCACGAATTTGAAAGGGAAAAGTAAATTACTTACCTTTAAGGTATACCGAATATATTTTCAATATTTTCTTCCTTTCCTTTCTTTCTTTCTTTCCTTTTTCCACGTTTTTTTCCTTTCTTTCTTTTCTCCTTTGTTTTCCAGAGAAGCTTATTCTGTTTCTCGTTTCTTTTCGTTTGTCCCTTCCCTTTTTTTTTTCTTTTTCTTTTCCTTCTTTCTTCATTCTTTCTTTGAAGAAAAACCCTACACAAACAAAAGTTAAGACAATCGAAAATTTTAATTGGTTAGAGACTCGTGCTGATAACGTGTTATGAAATAAAGTAAAGACAAGAACAATAATGCAAGAACAATAGCAATAGAGAGAAGAGTAGAGAGAGTTCTTCTTATTGAGTTGAGAGGGGTCTCAAGGGATGATTTACAATGGTAGAGAGCACCTCTATTTATAGGGGAGAGGAAGATTTAGCTACCACTAATAGAACTCTAAAATCTCTCTAATTAAATACATTAAAGACATTCACCTTAAATAGAAGTGTAAGAATCTTCTATTTCATAACAAAATGGTATTTGAAAATTAGAATTATGTTTGGACATGAATATAATTTTGAATTTTTATGAGTGATCAGAGTGAAAATTTTGAAAAATCATTTTTTGGAGTTTTTCAAATTTTTAAAAATTTTTAAAATTCCTCTTCAAGTAAAAATTAAAATTTTTATGGCTAAACACTAATTCTGAAAGAAATAAAATAAATTTTTATGGCCAAACGGGCTCAAGTTTTGTGAGACTCTAATCCTTGGATGCGCATGATAATGTGGGATAAGGTAGGATTAAGTATGATGTTAAATTTATATTTTATTTTGATTGACAATATATATTTATCTTAGAATAATTTTATACCATCAATTTATATGTAAACCAAATATAATATAAATTTATCCCAAACTTAATTAATATTCACATTATTTCACATCATCTCGTCAAACTTAAAATTATTTTATCTCACCTTTCAAATGAGATAAATTAACCGAAAAATTATAATCTCGAATTATAATTTCAGAGTAATTTAATCCACATACAAAGCGACCCCTAAATTGTATCAAATTCAAACAAAATGTAGAAGTTTACCCATTTTCTGGGGACCAAAAGTATAAGATCAAAAAATCTCATTGAGGATGATTTTAGGCTTCAAGTAAAAACAACAACAACAACCCAGTATAATCTCACTTAGTGAGGTCTAGGGAGAGTAGTATGTACGCAGACCTTACCCCTACCGTTGGGTAGAGAGGCTGTTTTCAAATAGACCCCCGGTGTCTTTCCCTTCAAGAACTTCCCACCTTGCTCTTGGGGAGACTCGAACTCACAACCTCTCAGTTAGAAGTAGGGGTTGCTTACCATCAGAGCAACCCCTCTTGTCTAACAAGTAAAAAAACATTTTCAAGTAAAAAAACATTTTCAAATTATATCAAAGCTTATAAGGTAATTCATTCTTTTATAATAATAATAATAATAATAGTAATAATTACTTATTATGATAAATTAAGATATACTGGTAATATGAATTTCCTTACATTATTGATATATATAATCTAGATTCATCTAAAAGTAGCCTTCTATTTCTTGCTTGATACACTTGGTTAAAAAATTGAATTAGTTTTAATAAATTTAGATCTCAAAATAGTAAATTGCATAGAATTCAATACTCCATTTTATAACCATATCACCTTTCTTCTTTGGAGTCCTTAATTTTTAAAAACTTAAAGGAAAGGAACATAGCTAGGCAAGGGATTGACATAAAGGTTGAGAAAAACTAAATTTATTTTTTATTTTTTAGTTTTTTATCCGATATTTGATACTCATATTAGAGCTCAATTATATTCAAATTCGCAGGTCCTATTCAGAGGTGGAGATTTGGGGGGAGGGGGGAAACACCTGTAAGGAAAGAGCAACCCATGGGCTGCACCCATCTCATTTTTTACTAATTTAAAGGATTAAAATTGATTAGAAATAATTTGACAGACCATCCTAAACTTGCTCCCAAACATAAAGGACCATTTTATCATTTTCTCAAATATCAACCAAGAAAATCCTTAATATTAGAAAAACTCTGTACCCTCTAAAGAACAAAACTAAGCAAGAACGGAGATATATGTGGAGGAAGAGAGGTAAATAAACAAAGGAATAAGAAGATTTTCCTTTTTCCTTTTTCTCTTGCTGAAATAAGGGGCTGCAGCATATTCATTGGAAAAAAAGATTGAATTTTTATTGTTATTTTAGTTGGTGAGAAAGGAGGAGAAAACAAAGAAACTCCTCCTCCATAGAATATAGATGGGAATATTGTATGATGATGTGGTGCTTGTGAATCACTCAGAAAGAGAAGGAGACCCAAGTGTGATTACTGTAAATTGTCCAGATAAGACTGGATTAGGCTCTGATCTTTGTCGTATCATTCTCTTCTTTGGTCTTTCTATTGTCAGAGTTGGTATGTTTGCTCCATCTTTTATCTTCTTCCACTCCCATTTACATTGTAATTATAGTGAAGCTTTCATCTTTGTTTTGTTTGTGTGTGTATGGAAGAGAGTGAAAAGATTCAATCGTTCTTGATTATTGCTTTCATTGTGTGTGTGAGTGTGTGTGGGGGGGGGGGGGGTGTCAGAGGGTGAAAAGATTCAGTCGTTCTTGTTTATTGCTTTCATTTGTGTGTGTGTGTGTGAAAAGATTCAATCCATCTTGATTATTGCTTTCATTTTTTTTTTTTGTGTGTGTGTGTGTGTCACTGAGTGAAAAGATTCAGTCTGTCTTCATTATTGCTTTCATTTGTGTGTGTGTGTTGTGTGTGGCACTGAGTGAAAAGATCAATCTTTCTTGATTATTGCTTTCATTTGTGTGTGTGTGTGTGTGTTGAGTGGTATAATCAATCACTAGTTTAATTTCTGAAATTTGGTTAAGGGTCTACTGGTTTTGAGGATTACCGGAATACTTTTTCATTTTCAAAGTGGAGTAACTTCTTTCCCTTACTGAATTTGTGAATGGTGGTTTTCTTAAATAAGAACTGAACCTACAGATTACTTTTGGTGTGTGTGTGTGTTTCTTTTTTATTTTTTCCTCCCTAATTTCTTAGTAGAATGAAGTTTAACTTAAAGGAGGTCATGGGTTCGAGCCGTGGAAACAAACTCTTGCAGAAATGCAGGGTAAGGCTGTGTACAATAGACCTTGTGGTCCGGCCCTTCCCTAGACCCCACCCATAGCGGAAGCTTAATGCAGCGAGCCACCCTTTAATGAAGCTTAACTTTTATGAGAGTTTGGAACTTGTGTTTTGAGGGTCAATTTCGGAACTGTTCCAACGAGACTGGAATACTCTATAGAATGTGTTGTAGCTGAATTATAATGTGACAATTGATATATGCTGGAGAATGATCATTTTTGTAAATTTTTCAATCTTCAATTTTGATCTATAATTTGCATATCAATATTTGATTCTTTTGTTGAAGATGTATCTACCGATGGGATATGGTGCTACGTAGTGTTTTGGGTGGTGGGAACACCAAAGACAAGGTGGAGTTTGTTAAAGAAGAGATTGATGGGAGTTTGTCCGTCTTGTTCATCTGCCTCCGGCATATCATATTATCGTGCTGAGTTACAGTCACCGAGGCCTCCTGATGTATTCCTCTTGACGTTTTGTTGCTACGATCGAAGGGGTCTTTTACATGGTAACTAATTTGAACCTTGTTCTCTAAAATTACTGCACAATGTTTCTTATTTTAAAATCTAAACCTTGTTAATGTGTAATGTTTTAAACAATTTATGCCTCTGGTTCTTTGTTGTTGGTGGCAACCGGCTAGCAAATATCTTGTGCGAGAGGGTTATCTGCTTTACCTGTAGTAATTTTTTTCAAAATTATGACAGATGTGACGGCAGTACTTTGTGATCTCGAGCTTACAATAAAGAAGGTGAAGGTGTCAACTACTCCGGATGGAAAAGTGATGGACCTGTTCTTCATCACCGACACAAGGTTCGGAAATAATTGGTCTTTTAATGTTTTTGCCGAGAAGGAGCCTTGGAGCAACGGTCAAATTGTCTCTGTGTGACCTAATAGATCACGGGTTCGAGTCGTGAAATCAGCCATTGATGCTTGCATCAGAGTAGGCTGCCTACATTACACCCCTTAGGGTGTGACCC
The DNA here is from genome assembly GCA_034376525.1 of Nicotiana benthamiana. Classification (NCBI taxonomy): domain Eukaryota; kingdom Viridiplantae; phylum Streptophyta; class Magnoliopsida; order Solanales; family Solanaceae; genus Nicotiana; species Nicotiana benthamiana. The sequence goes on along the minus strand of CM067327.1, from coordinate 20,104,129 downwards.
TTTCTTGAACCCTGCATAAACGCGAGATGCTTTGTGCACCGGGCTGTCCTTTAATGTTTTTGCCCATGATTTGTAGTTTCTTAGACATAAATCTTTTTCTACTGCTCTCTCTCCTCTACCTTCCCTCCTCCCTGAAGTATGTTGTCTGCTTAGTAATTTATTGAAACTTTTAGCTATCAAAATCAATATGGACCTTCTTCTTCATTTGACAAAACTTAAATCGTATTTTGGTTAACATATGTGTTATAAGAGTCCTAATTCAGAAATGGAATTGTTTTATCAGAGAACTTCTACATACAAAGAAGAGACAAGAAGACACATATGACCAGTTGAAGTCTGTTTTAGGTGACGCGGTGATTAGTTGTGACATAGAAATGGTTGGATCCGAAATCACCGGTTGTTCTCAAGGGCCATCATTCCTCCCTCAAGAAATTGCTGGAGACATGTTTGGCTTTGAGATACGTAATGAGCACCAGAGTAGATCTCTTGCCTGCAATAAAGCGTCTATCGCCGTTGATAATTTATTGAGCCCAGGTCATACTCTCATCCAGATTGTTTGCCAAGATCACAAAGGTCTTCTTTATGACATAATGAGGACTCTCAAAGATTACAATATTCAGGTACAGCAATGTCTTTTCTAAGAAAAGTCTCGTGTTTATCTGCATAGTACAACAACAACAACAACAACCCAGTATAATCTCACTTAGTGGGGTCTGGGGAGGGTAGTGTGTACGCAGACCTTACCCCTACCCTTGGATAGAGAGGCTGTTTCCAAATAGACTCCCGACATCCTTCCCTCCAAGAACATCCCACCTTGCTCTTGGGGAGACTCGAACTCACAACCTCTCGGTTGGAAGTGGGGGTAGCTTACATCAGAGCAACCCCTCTTGTCTGCATAGTGAAAATATAAAATCACTCGATGACCATATAGGTGGTGGACACCAGTATGCCGTTCGGAGATAGGTTTTGGAGTTAAATATATACGTGGTGTCACCTTAAGCTAGCGGGTGTCGATTGACATCCCTTCGCCAGAAAATTACATTGTATAGCTGGATTATAAATATATTTTTATGTATATATAACATATTTTAAGTCTTCTTAGTTTCATCGTGCGTTTATTTCTTTATATTTAGACACCCCTTAGTGGAATTTCTGACTCCGTCACTGCATATGATGTTACTAAACATCATCATTTTCTGCAGAAGTGCAAAATATGTTAGTCAAATAAAAGACTTATCTTCTTTTTGATGTGTTTGCTGTTCATGCACCCAATGATAATGAACTATGGTAAAACTATCTTCTTCTCACCAATTAGTACATTGTTACATCAGATATCATATGGGCGGTTCACTTCAAAAACTAAAACAGAATGTGAGCTCGACCTGTTCATAATGCAAGCTGATGGGAAGAAAATAGTTGACCCTAGCAAACTGAATGCTTTGTGCTCGCGTCTTCAAATGGAACTATGTCGTCCTCTTAGAGTGGCATTGATGAACCGAGGTCCTGATGCAGAATTGCTGGTTGCAAACCCTGTCGAGTTATCTGGAAAGGGTCGGCCGATCGTCTTTTATGACATTACACTGGCTCTCAAGATGCTGAATATTGGTATCTTTTCGGTACGTCATGATGCAACTCTACGCGTTACGATTACCCTCGTCGCTCTTAGGGGTCTTTTGATAGGGTGTATAAGAAAAGTATTGAATAAGGTGTATTAGTAAGGCTGATATTATTTCTTGTCGACGGTTTGGTTTGGTGTATTAAAACTTTTGAAAGGGTAGTTCCATCTTTATGCATAAGCATGTATTAAAAATCATGGTATTGCTAATGCTATGATTTGCTATGTATAAGAATAGTACTAATAAGGTGTATATTAGTTATACATAGGTAGAAAAACACTAACAAACAAGTGATTAATAATAGCAAAGCTAATAGATGTATTATTTTCCCTAATACATTGTACCAAACGACCTCTAAGCACACTGTATTAAACCGAATCAAAAGGAAAATTAGGAAGAAGAAAAAATGCTATGTGGCTTATATTTTTGGTTTTAAAGATAGTAGTCTTGATGTGATGCATTTTCCAGGCAGAGATAGGAAGATACATGATCGGTGATCGCGAATGGGAAATTTACCGAGTCTTATTGGATGAAGGGAATGGCTCAGCTCCCCTGAGAAACAAGATTGAGGAAGCCGTGTGGAAGATGTTGATGGGTTGGGAGTAACAACTACTGAATGTACAGTTCTGTGTTCATAGCAGAAGGCTCATTTGACTCATGTGCAGTATATTTCTATTAGTTATTCCGCCATATGTACATAAGTGTATAATGTAGAGGTGAAAAAGCTAGGTATGTCAAGTTTCAAGTCAAGATTTTGCAAGATTAACCTTGTAGAATCATGTTAAGAATGTCAAGAAATTAGACTTTTCTAGTATAGTTTTCTTAGAAGTTGTATGTATGTACAGGTGATATAGTAATCATAAGATCATGTATTTCACTTGCCTTTTGGCAAGGTAGTGGCTCCATGTACATGTTCATTAGCAAGTTTTTCCGGTCAATTAGTGTAAAGTTAAGCACCCCAAGGCAATAGGAGTAGAGGTACGAGAGATAAGGAATAATTAATTCTTGGAGTTATATTTGAGATTATTTTATCCCGTATCTGGTTGAGATAAAATCGCAATATAACTAATTTTGGGATTATAGTATTATTTTTATCTCTATGAAAGGATGCGATAACTATTCCGGGATAATTAATCCTGAGATGACTTGTTTTCCGGCCAAATGACTAAGGGGCTGTTTGATATTATGGTGAGATATCTCATGATATTAGTTATCTTACCTTTTATATGGCATAACTAACTCTACCATTTTATTGTAAAAATTATCCTTGGATTAGTTAATACCCCGAACCAAATATAAAATAAATTTAATTTCAAACTTTATTTCGAGATTACTATCCTTATCCTTTTTGCATCTACCATATATATATATATATATATATATATATATATATATATATATATATATATATATATATATATATATATATATATATATATTTAAAGTAATGTATAATGATTAGGTGAAGATGACTTCATACGTCTCTAAACAGATACAAAAAAATTAGCTACGTTAAGATTGAGGGTGGTTGATCACACCCAACTCTAATCCTAAAAAGGATAAGCGGTCGCTGTAAATATAATTCGGTCTGAAAGTTCAGAGTCGAATCCTATAAAAAACTAAGGCTTAGCTATATTTGTTTAATATCACTAAAAAGACAAGATTGAACAATTTTCTGAATTATAAAGATTGAGATTTATATTTCTAACTAATTAACTAGAAAATGCTATAAAGCGGTAAAATTATCAACTAACGAGACAAAGGGTTGGAGACTAAATTATGAGGTCTAGAGTATGATTTCCCCAATTATCAGAATCCTTCTAGCTATGTTCCCTACAATTTTGCCAATGTATTCTCTACTGATCGTGAGTACTTTTAGTGCCGTAATTTTCTCTCGAGCAACCACAATAATTTATTAGATATATTATCTCGAACTATGCTAGTTAGCTTTATCTAACCGCTCATTATGACCACGTCAAGGCTTCGTTATTTCTAAACCTGCATTTAAATCTGCTGTATTGATTTCTTACATACGTTAGGAGTGACGTTGTTCAACAACCACCTAAATATGTATCCTTTCTCAAGCAACATATAATAAATAGGCACAGTCAATCGATGATCATTCAATCAATAACAATAAACATGTAGTTGAACAAGTAGAGAAATCCAACGGCTCAATTATATAATAATATAACAAGAATTTATCCTACAAAAGGTTCCATCAAAACCCTAGATAACAAATTAGCTATTTATAATAGCATGTAAAACTACAATACTAAAAGTCATAACCAAGAATAAAAAAAATAAAAAGAGGAAGGAAAAACTCATAGAAGAATTCCCTGGCTTGCTCTTATTGTGTCTCTGTCTCCTTAGGTCGAATATGTGTCCAAAATTGATATCCTCCTCAAAATATCATTTTTTCATGTATATATATCAAGTAGGGTGAGGCCCAAACAATTATACCTTTTCCTACGCCAAAAAAGAACAAGTTTTCAGGCCTCGACGGCCGCGACCGCTGTCCGGACGCGGCACGAATGCAGTATTTGGAAAGTATACTGCCTCAATCCGTTTCAAGTACGCGGTTGCGGTTTCGACCTCATTTTTCACCCTGTTCCGTTTAGAATTTGAAAAAACGTAAAATATGAAAGTTGCAGCCCTTTAAATTAGCTTTCAACCATATATTTTGGAGCCCAAATGAAGTTCTGACCAAAAAGTTACTTGCATTTTAATAAACAACGCGCAATATGTCTATTCGATTCTTTATTTTGTTGCTCTATCATCCGTTGATCCCCGAATACGATTCCAGCTTACTCAGAATTCAAAGCTTCAAATCACTTTAATTCATTTCATAATATTGATATAGCTCGGAATCACTCCTACAAGGCGTGAAACACATAATTATGCAAAATACTAGCGATTAAAGCACAAACTCAACTAAAGTACAATAAATTAGAGTGTAATAAGCGCCTAAAATACATAATTATAACCTAGCCCATAACTTTATTAATTATTAATTAGACATAAAATACATTTTTAATGTTAAAAAAAGGTTAATAAACTAGGTATTTCGCAGTACTATACCGCGAATTACTTAACGAAAATTTTGCCGTTAAGTTAATTCGCTGTATAGTACTGCGAATTATAAATTTTTTTTATGTAATTCGCAGTATTTTTCTACGAATTAGGTAAATTATTATTATTTTTACATGTAATTCGCAGTAATATACTACGAATTACATATTAATTGGGCCCACCAATAATTTAGCTGACATAATAATAATTTAAATACATAAAACGTAGTATTATACTACGAATTCCTAAAAAAATTTCTATACCCCAAGCTCGGACTTGCCTTATTTATAGGCGTTTCAATTTTATGAAAATTCATTCAATACTTAACTTCAAACATACTTTCATACTTCTCTCTTCTTCTTATCAATCATTTTTTTAATGTCTGGAGTGCCAAAAATAAGGGTTTCACTATATTGGGGGGGGGGGGGGAGGAGGGGGGAGGGTGAGGTTGTGGTGGAGAATAACTCTGTGAGGTATAACTCACCTCCACAGTGTCATGTTAAATTGCCTCTTACTATGGAGTACGATACATTGATATCATTGTTACGTAAAAAAATGAGTGAGAGGAGGCGTTCGGTTAACCTTAAAGTAACCGGTAGGTTTCCGTATTCAGTGACTCCGCAGGGGTTTGCTTATTATTCTGAGTTTAACATCGAGGATGATGAAACTCTTAGAGATTTTTTATAGATTCCTGATGAATACAGGGAATTTATTGTAATAAAATTATTGGAATGTATGTCAAGGTGGAAGACGTTCCCACTAATGAAGGCGTGCATAGCAGGGATAACCCCCTGTCATCGGGTGGTTATTATGGAGCAGTTTTTGCCGGACAGATTGCTGATGAAAGAGCTTGCCTTGATTTAAACTTGTCACCACCGACGAATGAGAAATCACAAAATAATTTTTCAATATTATATAATCAACAAGAGGACTGGTGAACTTCAATTTTACTACGCATTAGCGATGTTTGTTTTATGTTTTAATTGGATTTGTATTAACTTTCATATTTTTCATAGGGGGTACCGTCCGGATATGAATTTTACAAGTTATAACCCCGCCCCTAGTTGGAATATGCGTAGTTCTGGGGTATTGGACCACGGTGATCCATCCAGGAGTCATGACAAATAAGAAAATATCCATCATGAAACGTCAAGACAGTACCACTTATAAGTAAAGTGATATAGCGTTATCTAAAGTATTTTTCTGGAGGTTTAGGTAACTTATATTTTTGTTCTTTTTTTGCAGTAAAAACGAGCTTCTTGAAGCTCCTGACCTCAACAGTTGCCCATAGATGATGTATTAACTCGTGATTTGGCAGATGCGCAGAGTCAGGAAGATGATAGTGATTATGACAACAATGCGGAAAAGTCTGGTGATGACACACCCTTCCATGATGAGGGTGATGAGGAGGAGGAGGAAGTGAATGTTGAACCTGAGCTAATGAGGGAGCATGTTCGTCCACCTCCCGCTAGACCAAGAGTATACGAATCCCACGTGCCATTTCATGAGCAGAATATTCCCTACCTTGATAATTTGCCAAGCATGCCGAACGTGGATGGCCTCACAAGGGATGATGATGAATTTCGGTCACAGATGTGGGGTGAGTCTAGACCAGCTGTTCTGACAAAGGGCATGTATTTCCCCGACAAAGCTCGTTTAATTAGGGCTGTAAAAATCTACAGTATAAGAGAGTGCTGTGAGATGACGGTAAGTGAGTCAACTACGGAGAAATACAAGGCTGTATGTCGTAGGTAATTTTTGGGTTGTCACTGGATGTTGCGTGCCACTAAGAAGAAATCTGGTTTGTGGAAAGTTGGTAAATTTATTAGTGGGCACAGATGAGAAATGGACACATACAATGAGAATCACTTCAACTTGGATGTGGACTTGATTTCTCTTGTCTTGATTCCATATTTAGAAGTGTCCATTAGGTTCAAGATTAAAGAGTGTATTACAGTCGTCCACCAGGAGTATGGTTGTACTATAATCAAAAGAAAAACATATCTCGGTCGCAATCGTGCCTTTGAACTTATTTATGGCAACTGAGATAAGTCTTTTTCAAATCTGCCCAGGTACATGGCCGCACTGCAACACTTTAACCCCGGGACTGTTGTTGAATGGAGGCGTGAGTGGAGTCCGGACAGACCCAAATATATTTTCAACTATGTATTCTGATCATTTAAACCGGCAATTGATGGTTTTGTGCATTATCGTCCTGTTATTTCCATTGACGGTACTCATGTCCATTGGAAAGTATGATATTAAGCTTTTGATTGCAGTTGCAGTAGATTCCAACGGGCAAATATTTTCATTAGCTTTTGCCATATGTGCCAACGAAATCGAAGAGACATGGACACTTTTTTTGAACCATTTGAAGCAGCACGTCATCAAACAACGTTCAAGTATTTGTCTAATATCTGATCGGCATGGTGGTATTTTAAGTTCTGTGCGTCACTTGCCTAAATGGCAGGAACCATATGCATACCACTATTACTGTCTGCGGCACATGTAGGCCAATTTTCAGAAGAAATTTCCTGACAAGACCTTGCATGACTTAACGTGGATGGCTGCAACTGAGCACCAACAGTGCAAATTTATAAGGCACATTGAAGTGATCTGACTGTTAGAACCAAGAGCCTACACTTGGTTGATGGGGCATGAGCTTCACATGTGGACATTACATGGTGATGGCGGCAGACGATGGGGATCCCTCACAACCAACGTGTCGGAGTCATTCAACGGCTTGTTGAAGTCTGCCCATGGACTACCTATCACTGCGATGGTCCGCATGACATTCAAACAGAGTGCGGAGAGGTTTGTTGAAAGGCATGCGGCTACCTCAGCATTGATGGATCAGTGTTTTGAATTTATGCCAATACCCATGAGAAGATTTGAAAGGTCCAGGAGGCGAGCACAGTGACATTCATTTCTTCATTACGATCATGAACGAGGTGTTTTTGAAGTTAAGACAGCTATCAGCGGACACCGTGGGAATAGTCTACATATGATGAATGAGCCATCTGCGCCACCTGCCGGCCATAGTCAACCACTTCAGGGATGTCAGCACGCTGCTGTATATCCTGTCCCAACTGGTAGAGCCGATGATGCACAATAGCCTGTGAAACATTTAAAATATTAATTAATTAACCGCTATATCACAATTATAACATATTAATAAGCCACAAGAACATACCAGTGCCTCGTTTCTCCCGGCGTACGGTCTATAGCGGTCGCCAAGTACATGAGTGGGGTTCCCGACCATCAGTCAGGTATGACGGCGGTACCATTCACCATACAGATAAATCGTGGCCTCCTGCGTAAATGTAGAAGGTGGCGGGATACACTCAACTCGCTCCTCCCAATAAACTATCTGCTGATGTAGACATCCGATATACTGCTGGTCCATGCTGGCACAGTCATCCTGCTAATAGTGAATAGCATCCTATACAGGCTCCCTCGGTATAGGCTTGGGACGGTGAAACTGTCAAAGCACACGCTCTCTGGCATGATACTCAATGTGATCGAAGAAGATCATCGGGATGGAGGTGCTCCAAAGCAGCCGGTTGACTGAGCAACAAGCGGGCAGCTGAGCTAGCAACTCGATGATGTACATCGTCCAGATGAACTACCAAATAATAACATAAAAGTGAGTACGCGCAACACAACTCAATTTAAAATAAGCAAATGTAGGTAGATATTTACCTGTCTGTCCACCAACATATCTAAAACATCCCTGAGAAGGGGGAGATTATGATGTGCATCGGTCCCTTGGTAGTTCCCACGCTGGAGAATCCACCTCACAGCTAGAGGGAGAAACGAATAATACTCACCGGGCAGAAGTGCTGGTAGAGGTGGTTGCAACGGCATGATTCGCTGCAAGGCCCAAACCTAAGATAAAAGGTTGATGTTAATTTTATGAGTCATTTCACGGTATAGAATTCAGAGTAAAGAACAAGTATTCGGAAAATTTTTCACCTGTAGGAGGGGCAGAAACCACATATATCCACCGCTGGACCTATGCTCGCCCGGCACATGCTCCTATACAGGTATGCCAGAACAATAACACCCCAGCTGTACTGGGTAACTCATCCAGCTGTTGAAGATAATGGAGAAAGCGCATACTCATTCTACTCCCTGAAGTTTCCAGGAACAAGACACACCCAAAAAGAAGGAGCAATGCCAGTCGCGTGTACCTATCATTCCAAAGATCCTCCGTCTCTCCAGTAATGTCTGGGTGCAAAAACACCATCTGATCTCTAATGGCTGACAATGTAACGCAACTTCCCCCAGCGCCACGCTCTAGTCTAAAACTAGTAAACTCCCCTATCATATACAAAAACTGGGCACGCGTCATGCCCCTAATGTAGTGGAGCAGTGCCACAACGCGTCCATCTATGTGCAGCCCATATAAAACCTGAACATCCTCCAGTGTGATGGTGGCCTCTCCAGTGGGCAAGTAAAAAAGTATGCGTCTCCGGTTGCCACCGCTTTATCAAGGCTGTGATTAGAGACAAATCAAGCTGCATCCATCCAAGCTCAAAAAACGTATATAACCCCATAGCCTGGAGGCGTGCTACTATGCGATCATGGAAAGGATGCGCCGCAATAAACTCCCACAAATCGTCAGGTCTCTTGGGCGGAGAGCCTGCATCGACAGCTGTCCCTCCCATACAAAGGATGACTTATGGTCACCTTGCAACACTAATAGCTGATCCTCGGCAGGTCCAGGATGCGCAGGCGGAGGAAAAGGCCATGTCGTCTACTATAATTTAAACAAAATTAATTGTTTGTGTTAGTTTAGTAAATTAAATAATTAATTATGTTTAATTAATTATTCCATCGTTTATTTTTGAGGCCTGGTAGCACCGAGTTATCCTTAATTACTAGGCGTGTCAATTTCAATAACTTTTAGAATTTTTTTTACCTTAAAAAATTAAATTATAAATTTTTTGAATTAGAGTGAATATTTTAGGCCCGGTAGCACCGATTTATCCTTAATTATTATGCGTCTCAATTTCAACATTTTTAGAATTTTGTTAGCTACTAAGCCTCTACGCTAAAAGGCTCTACATTTTACTACACTAAAAGACTACATGTTACTATGCTAAAAGGCTTTATATTTTACTACGCTAAAATGCATTATATTTTACTATGCCAAAAGGCTCTACATACAAATTTATCAACAATAATATGAACATAACATTAACAATACAAATAAAACAAACAAATAATACAAATTATTTATCAAATTTGAATTATTTTTGGCCTCAAAGATAATAAATCAATTCGGGTATATAAAAGATACAAAATTAAATACAAACATAAACATAAATTCACATGGAGACACACTAAACAATACAAATTTTTGAATTGGAGAGAATAATTATGTATGGATTCCAGGTTTGATTTTTGGGCCCCAGTAGCACAGAGTTATCCTTAATTATTATACTTCTCGATTTAAACAGCTTTTAGAATTTTGTTACCTTAAAGAATTTAGTTATAAATTTGTGAATTGGAGTGAATAATTATGTATGGGTTCCAGGCTTGATTTTGGGCCGGTAGCACCGAGTTATCCTTAATTAGTATGCGTGTCAATTTCAACAATTTTTAGAATTTTGTTACCTTAAAGAATTAAATTATAAATTTTTGAATTGGAGTGAATAATTATGTATGGCTTTCAGGATTGATTCTTGGGGCCCGGTAGCACCGGGTTATCCTTAATTATTATGCGTGTCAATTTCAATAATTTTTATAATTTTGTAACCTTAAAGAATTAAATTATAAATTTTTGAATTGGAGTGCATAATTATGCATGGGTTTCAGGCTTAATTTTTGGGGCCCGGTAGCACCGAGTTATCCTTAATTATTATGCGTCTCGATTTCAATAATTTTTAGAATTTTGCTACCTTAAAGAATTAAATTATAAATTTGTGAATTGGAGTTAATAATTATGTATGGGTTCCAGGCTTGATTTTTGGGGTCCGGTAACACCGAGTTATCCTTAATTATTATGCGTCTCGATTTCAATAATTTTTAGAATTTTGTTACCTTAAAGAATTAAATTATAAATTTGTGAATTGGAGTGAATAATTATGACTGAGTTCCGGGCTTGATTTTTGGGGCTCGGTAGAACCGAGTTATCCTTAATTATTATGCGTCTCAATTTCAATAATTTTTAGAATTTTGTTACCTTAAAGAATTAAATTATAATATTTTGAATTAGAATGAATAATTATGTATGGGTTCCAGGCTTGATTTTTGGGGCCCGGTAGCACCCAGTTATCCTTAATTATTATGCATCTCAATTTCAACAATTTTTATAATTTTGTTACCTTAAAGAATTAAATTATAAATTTTTGAATTACAATGAATTTTTTGAGCCCGGTAGCACCGATTTATCCTTAATTATTATGCATCTCAATTTCGACATTTTTAGAATTTTGTTAGCTACTAAAATTCTATGCTAAAAGGCTCTATATTTTACTACGCAAAAAGACTCTATATTTTATTACTCTAAAAGGCTCTATATTTTATTACGCTAAAAGGCACTATATTTTACTGGGCTAAAAGGCTCTACATACAAATTTATCAACAATAATATGAACATAACATTAACAATATAAATAAAACAAATAAATAGTACAAATTCACAAAAGTTAATTAATCAATCCGGGTATATAAAAGATACAAAATTAAACACAAACAAAACATAAATTCACATGGAAACACACTAAACAATAAAAATATGCATGTACTATACGGGTTTTGCCATAATCTAAATCGAAATACCTCGATTTAAGGTTTTTGAATGTTTATTGAAATTGAATTTTTTTTCACCCGAAAGACGGAATCCAAAGCTTCTTTTGTGTCTAAGACCATCACACCTTGCTCTTTAGGTGACAGGTGGGGCCGAAAAGTTCTTTTTTAAAAAACGACAGGGGTGGGGGACCAGATTGTTGGGATTTTTTAATGGTGAAAGTGTTCTGTCGATCCAAGGAAGAAAAAGGGATGTTATTTTTTTAATGTAGTTCGCAGAGTTACGCGAAAAAATAATTTTTTAATTAGTTCGCAGTACATAATGCGAATTATATTAATGGGAAAATTTTTGTTAAAATAATTCACAATACAATACTGTGAAATATCTATTTTTATAACTTTTTTTAATATTAAAAATATGCTTTATGTCTAATTATTTATTAATTAAGTTTCGGACTCATTATAACCTATGATCGGTTAATACGATAGTATCCCCTCCTGCAATCTATCCATCTTATGATTGGAAAAAGCTCCAAACGATAATCAACTTTAGGAAACATTTGTACAAGTGTTATTTCTCACTTTATTATTGAAACTGACTGCTTGTCTATCGTTTTACACAATTCCGTCAAGTTACATCAAGCCAATTAAAAAGTATGAGTTGATGTTACGACAATAGTTAAAAGGAAATTTATCTTTTATGATAATTAGAACTCTCGAATTTATTTTCTGGGTATGAAATCACCATTTTTAAGAATGAGATTTTTACATATATATCCCATATAGCAAACCTTATAACCATTATTGTGCATTGTTTGTTTATTACCCTCATATCCCATGTTTTTGTTACAAAATATATACCAATCAAGATATTTGCTGATTGTCCATCCAAAATTAACACTAGACAATTAAGGCAAAATTCGAATCTTAATAAAGAGACACCAAAAATAACGCCTATCATTATGGTTGATAATTAATGTTTGATTTTCTACCATTTAAATTGTAAATCAGGTAAGGTAACATATGTAATGCTCAAAATATCTCCTCTAATATGATTGAACCTCATTTCTTGTTGCGTCTAAAGAAGTAAAATATGATCAGTATATATATCCAAGACAAGGTTTCATATAGTATTAACAATAAGCTCCACACTACAACTACTAATCAGAGCACAAGATATCTATGGCTTCGGAATCCAACAATATTATTACAAGTGTTAAACAACTCACGGAGATGCCGAATGTGATGAAAGCAGTAGTCTAATTCCTCCAGATTCTCTCTTATTTTATCATATTTCGTAGTTATTTTATCATCCCATGTTGCAAACTTAAGCGCCACTCAATCTGCTGCTGACGAGTGGTTCGCCGCTTGTATCTTGCCCTTCATTCCTTCCACTTCCATCGTCGCCATTGCAGTTGGAAATGAGTACTTAACCACTGATAACGGTGATGATAAATTAGACCATAATGCCTTAGTCCAAGCTGTGCAAAATCTGCATTCAGTTTTACTAGCACGTGGGCTAGACCGAAAAATCAAAGTGTCTACGCCACATAGCATGGCTGTTCTTGCTTCTTCCTTTCCACCTTCGTCTTCCACATTTGCCACTACTCTCTGTTGAAGTTGTTTCCAGATTGTTTTAAAAATGTAGACAATTGTAGTTAAATGTAGTTAATGTTTTATGAAGTATTTCCAGAGAGTTTTAAAAATGTAGACAATTGTAGCTAAATGTAGTTAATGTTATATGAAGTATTTCCAGAGAGTTTTAAAAATGTAGCCAAATGTAGTTAAATGTAGTTAATGTTATATGAAATGTTTCCAGAGAGTTTTAAAAATGTAGACAATTGTAGTTAAATGTAGTTAATGTTATATGAAGTATTTCCAGAGAGTTTTAAAAATGTAGACAATTGTAGTTAAATGTAGTTAAGGTTATATGAAGTGTTTCCAGTGACTTTAAATCTTTGCTGACGTTGCACCCTAAATTATTAAGACTCAAATCTATATTAAATAATTTGTAGCCTAAAATAACGCCTGTATTTATGGCTCCTAATTAATCTTTGATTTTGTACCAAATAAATGCTAATTCAGTTAAGGTAAAAATCCCTTCAGTTAATCATACTTTCTTAAATGAGAACCTACTGTCAAGCTTGGAAGGGATTTTTGAGTGTTTGATGAAAGTAAACAAAATTATGAAATTATGATTTGGCAATCCTATTCAACTAACCCAATAAAGGAAGAAGCTTTTAAAATGTAGTCAAATGTAGTTAAGGTTATATGCACTGTTTCCAGTGTGTTTTTAAAATGTAGTCAAATGTTGTTAAGGTTATATGCACTGTTTCCAGTGTGTTTTTAAAATGTAGTCAAATGTAGGTAAATGTAGCTAATGTTATATGAAGTATTTCCAGTGAGTTTTTAAAATGTAGTCAAATGTAGGTAAATGTAGTTAAGGTTATATGAAGTGTTTCCAGTGAGTTTTTAAAATGTAGTATAGGTAAATGTAGTTAAGGTTATATGAGTGTTTCCAGTGCGTTTTTAAAATGTAGTCAAATTTTTGTAGTTATATGAACTTTGTAGTTAATTGTAGTTACTTGTAGTTAATCGTAGTCAGTTGAAAAATATGTCTGAATAACGTATTTTTTTTATCTACTGGATGGTATGAGTTGCTGAAAACTACAAATGGCATTTCTATGCAACGTCAATTCATTATTCTTCATTGTTCAAGACAAGAAGTTTTATCCGAAACATAACAGCGCAAATGTACTGCAACAGTACATGTACCATTGGACTTCCAACAATTTGTAGTTGTGCAATTGTAGCTATATGTAATATTAGATGTGTAGTTATATGCAATTGTAAGTAATTGTAGTCACTACAAATTTTCCAATGTAACCACAAATTTTCCAATGTAACCAGTTGACCCCACAACTAAAACATTAATATCTTTTGGACTTTTACCTCTGAATGAAATCTTGGGGCTTTCAATAGTAGAGGCAGCTGAAACTGTGATTGGTTTAAGATTTCTTGAATTAACTCTAAAGGGTACATTCACAGAAAGAAAAAGAATTGCACAAGGGACTGTACTTAACTGGACATGCTTGATGAAATGAGATGACAAAAGTTGACTAGAGTTATGGTCTTTAGTTGATTGAAGTGTGAGTCCACTAGAAGGAGCAAAAGCAGAATTTTTCTTTCTATGAACAGGTTCAAGAAACTTGAATAAACGTGTTCCACAAATCAAGCAAGAGAAAAAAGTGGATAAAAATAAATGTGGGGTAATTAAATAGTAAAAATTGGTTGGAAGAAAGAGAAAAAAGTGGGGAAAGAAGATATGGAAATATTTTGTTCCACAAATCAAGCCCCTAATAAATCATTAATAATTAAGTCTTAAAAGTAAAATTTGGTACATAAATTGAAACATGGTATACTTAAATGTAATAAATACTAACCTTAAACATGAGTGGTTATAAGGTTTGCTATATGGGATGTATATGTAAAAATCCCTTTAAGAAATGCTTTACCCCGTGGAACTTACCAACTTGAATCCAAATTTAATTAGGCCCGATACAAATATCAGATGAAAAGTGTAGCAACTCTAGAAGTCTCATGTTCCTTTACGCGACAATGATTGAGACAAAATAAATAGCAGGAAGAAAAATGGTGTGAAATATGCAAGATGTATAGATTATAACAACACATTAAAAGGCAATAAAAAGTGGTAGAATAGAATGATTTTGCATACAATTTACATAACCATAAAACTACAATTTGATTTGCATTTTTTGTGTTTGATCTATCTGTTTTGATTGATAAGAGGAGTTGCTCTGATGGTAAGCAACCTCCACTTTCAACTGAGAGGTTGTGAGTTCGAGTCTCCCCAAGAGCAAGGTGAGAAGTTCTTGGAGGGAAGGATGCCGGGGTTCTATTTGGAAACAGCCTCTCTACCCAATGGTAGAGGGTAATATTTGCGTACATACTACCCTCCCTGAACCTCACTAAATGGGATTATATTGGGTTGTTGTTGTTGATCTCTCTGTTGTGGTTCTCTTTATAGTTTCCAATAGATACCAAGTCTGTGTAATATCCCAGCAACCACGGCCCAGAATGTTATCTCAGCAAATATCACATATAATAAAGTTCCTACTCTTTCTGACTTCCACACGTCAAAGAATACATGTTTTTGAATCCAATTAACCTGAAAAAATACAAAGGAAAAGAAATTATTACAATCTCTCAATGTGAAGTAGCATAAAATCATTAATATTGGCGGAAACTACTTAAGTTCTCGTATCTTAACTACATATTAGGAGATGTTCAAGAAGTAAAAAACTTAAACAGTAGCCCAGTGCACAAAGTATCCGGTATTCATGCAAAGTCTGGGAAATGGTCGCGCTCAGACAGCATATCCTGATGCAAGCATCAGTGACAAGAAGTTACCTAAAATTTTAATATCCAAACCTTAAAAAATTAAATAGGCATACATAGAATATGCCGATACTGCTTGACAACAACAACAACAACAACAACAAATCCAATGAAATCTTACAAGTGGAGGCTACGGCAAGTAATGCTTATGCAGACCTTCCCTTACCTTATGACCTATACTACTTGACAAAATCCAAAATATATATCAAGTTGGAACAAGAAGTAAAGCCTCAGTACATCTAAACCACTAAATCAAAACTCTCTTACAAGTCGACTTATAATAAAAAGCCGATACTGTTTGTGTAAAATTCTATGTACGCCGCTGACTAGACATTACTTTATCAGTTCTAGCAAGGGATGATGGTTACTTACAAGGTTGTTATCTTCATTCTTGAAAAACCATCCATTTATGAATCCAGCAAATATGCCTTGTGCTCCCAACACAAATATCAGCATTGCATTCATTCCAATCCATTCTAGCCACATGAATGGTGTTTGCAATCCCCAAACATCAACAACAACAACCCAGTATAATCCTATTTAGTGGGGTCTGGGGAAGGTAGTATGTACGCAGATCTTACTCCTACCCTAGGATAGAGAGGCTGTTTCCAAATAGACCCCCGGCATCCTTCCCTTCAAGAACTTTCCACCTTGCTCTTGGGGAGACTCGAACTCACAACCTCTCGGTTGGAAGTGGGGGTTGCTTACCATCATAGCAACCCCTCTTGTCTAAACATCAATCTATGTATTCATTTTTCAAAAGCAAATTCTTAGAACAAAATTAGAACATCAAAATCTTGGCTTTAAGTTTTAAATATATCAGCATTGATATGTATACCAGTATATAGAATCCAGAAAATATGATTCCAGCAACACCAGCAGTGAAACAAACATAGCTAATACTGTATAATTGCTTATTAAGAGGAATTGCTGCAAGAGAAAAAAAAACAGAACCAAAGACATTGTAAATATCTATATCAACTTTTCAACATAACAAGACAGAAAATATTTTCTTGATCGATGAATTTACCGTCTGAGAAATGAAGAATAAAGGCTATGATAAGTAAGCCAAGCCCCATTGAGATCCATTGTTTTAGCCTCTTACCATGACTCTGAAAAAAAAGCAATCCAATTCCATCGTTCTTACTCAAATGTTATTACATACCTGATCGAAGGATTTAACTTATATACGCTGACAATAAAACGAATTTTTCATAGTAATAGTATATTTAATAACCTGTTGTAACAAGTAATCTGTCTTAATTTTCATTTTACAAATCACATATTTTATGGATGATTACCCGTACTTATCTTCTACATGACCTTATATTGTAAAAGTTCTTTTGTAGTGTTAGTATATAGAAGTTAAACTCGTGATAGAATGAATTCTTGAAATACCAATGTAATTACAATGAAATGAATCAAGACATGTCCATAATGGATGCCAATGGTACCTGACGATATAGCTGAAATTGTACTAAAAAAGAGAGGAAACAGAAACTGTGCTTAGCTGATAACAATTTGAACAAAGGATCAATGTACCAGGTGAACTCTTGAGTACATTTTTATCGAGTCGTTTGTGGTTAAATAGACAAACCTCAGCAAACCTTCAGGTTCAAAAGGAGCGTGACACCAACTAGGAGCATGGTTGCGAAATGGACCTGAAGCTGGATAACTCAATGTACATGCCTAAATATATTATCAACAGTCTATTAGTCACTAAAAGACAAGAGGGGTTGCTCTGATGGTAAGCAACCCCCACTTCCAACCGAAAGGTTGTGAGTTCGAGTCTCCCCAAGAGCAAGGTGGGAAGTTCTTGGAGGGAAGGATGCCGGGGGTCTATTTGGAAACAGCCTCTCTACCCCAGGGTAGGGGTAAGGTCTGCGTACATACTACCCTCCCCAGACCCCACTAAATGGGATTATACTGGGTTGTCGTTGTCGTTGTCGTTGTTGTCTATTAGTCACTAAAATTTAGCAGTTACAAAATAATAACTTTAGCTCTGATATGTTATGATCTTCAATCGCGCCCAAACGGGTTGATTATAGAGATGATTGATACCCCAGATTTGTCGATCCACATAACCTACTGCATTACAGGCAGGTCCTAAATGACCTCTCATCCCACATTTTACCTGAAAATTTCAGCTAACAAGATTTAGTTATGTACTGTTATGATTAGTAATACTATTTTTAATTGAGGATCAGTAGTTTGTTTTAACTCTGCATGCAATATATCTTTCAGATCTATCATCAATGTGCGCCATAAAGCTCCAGTCGGGGACATAAAGACCATATGTTGTCATGTAAACGACGAATGCAACAAATCCTCCAAGCCTGCAAACGATGATAATAATATCAAGTTCCATGGAATAGAAGAGTTTCACATTTTCTTGATTGTTGGATATTATTTAGAAGGAAATAGACAAATAGACAGGGCGAAGCCAACTGAAACAAGCTCGTGCTAATGCCTCTTGTTTCACCGAAGCAAGAAGGGAGAAAGTTGACTCTGTAAAAGAAATGCTTCAACCATAGATTAGTGATAGGAAGCAAGGATGCAGCAGCTGCACGAAAACTGTTGCATCTAATTAGGGCATTCGTTTTCTTGCAATCCGGTCAGGGACGAAGCTACAATTTAGTAAGAATGGTCAATTGATCATCCTTTTTTGGAAATTTACACTAAAATATCAGGTTTTAGAGGTACATAACATATGTTGAACACCCTTTGTCAGGAATTTTGTTAACTTCTTTCAAGTTTGAATACCCTTGAGGAAATTCCTGGCTTCGCCACTAATTATCCGGCGAAATAGTTATTTAACCATTTCATGCAATATTTTCCAGGATCTAATGAGTTTAAAGTCAAGCTATAAAACTCAATTTTATGAAACACACAGGATTCAATCCTTAATTAGTTCCTATTTAGTAAACACACATAAGATAGATCATATGGTGCATGGGAGTATCCTCCTGCATTAATCCATGCTCATTCTTATCTATCTAGAAAAAAATATTATTTCAGTATGGTATGTTGTTCTTTAGTACATGGTTTGTCGGAAACAATTTCTCTAGAGGTAAGCTAAGGTCTGAGTACATACTATCCGCCCCAGACCCCTTGAAGCTAACATATTATATATTGATATTGTAAAGAATTTTACGCTATCAATGTAATGTAACTAGTTTTAGCAGGTAACATGTCTTATTTGTTAGGTTACTATTTCCCCTTTTATGAATGATTAAATAATTATCATTTAGGTGACCTATTTATGCTGTCAATGCGTAGAAAGTTAAACTCTTTCGATTCATATATGTACTTATGCAATTTTTGTAATTTTATCTTTGAAGTTATTAAT
This sequence comes from Nicotiana benthamiana, assembly GCA_034376525.1. Taxonomy (NCBI): domain Eukaryota; kingdom Viridiplantae; phylum Streptophyta; class Magnoliopsida; order Solanales; family Solanaceae; genus Nicotiana; species Nicotiana benthamiana. Next base: position 20,084,917 of record CM067327.1, on the reverse strand, counting down.
TTTTATAGTTCATAGCTTTGATCAACAGGAGGTTCAAGAATTGTTCATACCTTGTAGAATAATTCCCCAAAAAAGAAGCTTCAATGTCCTTAGTGTTACTTTTTTTATTGCAGCACTAATCTTGGGAACTCTCTGAAAAGACAGAAATAGCTCCACTAAATAAGATACTCATAAAATTGCTCTAAAACTACACGTTAAGTTGGACCAAAATCCACCTGAGAAGGGGGATAAAGCTGGCTAGTGTTAGCCCAAAAGATAAATGGGCCTAAGAACTAGCCCAACTTTGGGGATTTGTATCTACACCCGTTTTTTGGGTCACGTTTTAACTTATACTTATTTTGCAGAAAAAATTTGCATGTCTACTCACTTTTCGCGTAAACTTCAGGCATACGGGGATGAAATAGCAAAGGCAATCACTCAAACTTCAACATTCTAGTAGACGGGCCTGAAATTGTTTGTAATTGCTGAACTTAAGCTTCTACTAGCTGAAGTTTTGTACTCTATTTGCTGAACTTTAGCATGTTTTTGCTGGAGTTTTGTCGTGGATTCAATAGTTTTGTCGTAAGCTTTTCAAAAACTTCAGCAGAAGATGCTGAAGGTATTTAGTTCGTTTGTAAAAACTTTATCACTAAATAAGCTGAAGTTTTATCCTGAATTCATTAGTTTTGTCATAAAACTTTTTCAAAAACTTTCGGCAGAAGATGCTAAAGTTATTTAGTTCATTTGTAAAAACTTCAGCACTAAAATAAGCTGAATATTTTTATCCTACAGTCGTACTAGTTGAAGTTTTGTTCTCAATTTGCTGAACTTCAACATGTTTTAGCTAAAGTTTTTCGCGTAAACTTAATGTTGGCTGAAGTTTTTATTTGTAATTGCTAAACTTAAACATTCTACTAGCTAAAATTTTATTCTATATTTATTGAATTTCAGATGATTTATGGACTATATTTAAAGTCACAAACTCATTATACGTCTACTGCCTCAAACAAGCTTTTGCTAATATCATTCGTGTATAGTAGACGATAAAAATCTCTTCCTTCACATATATGTTTTGCCCTCATCACACAGAAAGAAAAGTAAGATTTACTTTTTTCCTTTATGCATATGTTCGTTATATATAATTCCACGATACAGTTTTTCAATGAAAAGAAAGGAGAAAGAAAGGAGCGCACAGGTAGCAGAAAGGAGGAGCTTGAAGTTGTAAAAATTAGGGTATAGGTTAAATAATTTTAAAAATATGGGTATATGTTAAATGGGGGCGACCAAATAGAGCGCCCCGTACAATTTTTACCAATTTTGTGTTGAAGGATCCAGCTCTCACTCAAAGAGGTCTGAAATAGCCACTTTAAGGGCTGATAATTAAGAATTAGCTAATATGTCCTAAATTTTAGTTTTTCAATTAAATTTTCAGCATAGAAATGTCCTAAAATTAAGATTTTTGGTTCAAAATTTCAGGATAAAATAAGTATTGTTTAAACCCTAAATAGCAGCCTTAAAAATGACCGTTAAATAGCAACCCTAAAAATGATGATTGCACAAGATGAAAAACTATAGTGAAACTCAGGGTGTGTTTGATACGAAGGAAGACATTTTTTAGACATAAATTTTGTTGTATTTCGCAAGTTACAGGCCACATTATATATAATAATATACATTTAAGTGTAGCAACTAATTCTAAACAAAATAAAAACATATTTTCCATTCAAAGTTTAATGTTCCATTTCACTTTCAAATTAATTGTCTCTACAGGTCATCCGATAAAAAAACATTCAAATTACTTGTCAATTTGTTACTTAGAATATTTTTGAAAGATAAAGAGATACATCACTTTAGATAAGAGGGGTTGCTCATGATAAGCAACCTCCACTTCTTGGTTTTGGAGGGAAGGATGTCGGGGGTCTATTTGGAACCAATTCCTCTATCCAAGAATAGGTTACATACTACACTCCCCAAACCCCACTAAATTATATTGGATAGTTGTTGTTGTAAAGAGATACATCACTATAAGTATTGTTGTACATTTGATTATGTTAATGGTTTAAGTCAAGAAAATAAATATAAAAGATGGTGTATACCTTTAAGGCAAGAGCAATTGCAACCCCATTCCACGGCGAGTGATCGATACGCGCATATGCTCCTCCGGCATCATCCACCAATATCATTAACTGTAAAAGTTTACCGTCCAATTTAAACAAGAGAATTTTGCTTTTAAAAGAACATTTAAGTTTAATTTTTATACGCTGACAATATTGCATAGTATCAGATCACTTTATTAATCGAAGGTGAAAACTTAAATAACAGTAAAGTTATTTTCGTGTAACTTATAGATCAAAGCTATAGGAAGAACCACTAATATTTATATCAAGTTATTTACATTACATCCTTAGCGCAATCTTTCCTATGACTATGTATGAACG